>JANHGD010006677.1:8520-18796 GCA_027560375.1 Imantodes cenchoa
AAGCCAAAATCTCACATGGGCGAGCGTCCCCTCGCGCGAGGACGCTTGCCCATGCAAGATTTTGGATTTTTTAAATAATTAAATGATTCCTTTTGCGGCCCGGTACCCTTTGAGCCACGGACCGGTACCGGTCTGCGGCCCGGTGGTTGGGGACCACTGATGTATACAGTATATCTATTCCTTTTACTGTCTTGGAAAGTTAGTAAGTACCTTTGAGTTTGCTAAATGCCCTTGCATTTCATGTTACCTTACCTGACTCACAGTGATAGCCAAAGAATCCCTCTGGACAGACACACAGGTAAGAACCACTGTGACTTTCACAACTTCCTCGATTCCGACATGGATTTGATTTACAGGCATCCACTTCTGGGGAGCATAAATACACTCACTCAGATATCTGTAGGAGGTGTCACATGGAATTAAGAAGATGACTCTACTTCTGGTGGATAGCCCTTTACAAAGATGCCTGCTGTAATGTAATTTACACCCAGTATCCCATAATGACAAAGTGAAACAGAATTTTAGAAATATCTGTAAATTTATTAAAAAGAAAAAAAAACCTGAAATATCACATTGGTATAATTATTCAGACCCTTCACTCAGTACTTTGTTGAAGCATCTTTGGCAGTAATTACAGCCTGGAGTCTTTTTGGGTATGACATGACAAGCTTTGTACACCTGGATTGGGGGGTTTTCTGCCATTCTTCCTTGCAAATCCTCTCAAGCTCAGTCAGGTTAGATGGTGACTGTTGGTGGACAGCCATTTTCAGGTCCCTCCAAAGAGGTTCAATAGTGTTCAAGTCAGGGCTCTGGCTGGGCCACTCGAGAACATTCACAGAGTTCTCCCTAAGCCATTCCTGTGTTGTCTTCGTTATGTGCTTAGGATCGTTGCCATGTTGGAAAGTGAACCTTCGGCCTAGTCTGAGGTCCTGAGCACTGTGGAATATCTTTTCATTGATGATATCCATGTACTTTGCTCCAGTCACCTTTCCCTCAACCCTGACCAGTTTCTCAGTCCCTGCTGCTAAAAAACACTCTCACAGCATGATGCTGCCACCACCATGCTTCAGTGTTGCGGTGGTATTGGGCAGGTGATGAGCGGTGCCTGGTTTCCTCCAGACATAATGTTTAGAATTGAGGCCAAACAGTTCAATCTTAGCTTCATCAGATCAGAGAATCATGTTATTGCAGAGTCTGAATACTTATGCCAATGTAATTTTTCAGTTTTTTTCTTTTTAATAAATTTACAAACATTTCTAAACTTCTGTGTTCACTTTGTCATTATGGGATCCTGATTGTAGATTAATGAGGAAAAAAATGAATTTCAACAACTGTAGAATCAGGTTGCAGCATAACAAAATTGACAAAAGTGAAGAGGATCTGAATACTTTCTGAATGCACTATATACTTGCTCTTGAGTAAATATGAAATTGGTGGAGGAAACTCATGTCAGATAATGACACTGCTATTTCTACGAAAACCTAAGGAAAAATACTTATGAGGCCCAGGTGACTGCAATTTCAGATTTGTTTTTTAGCAACCTTTTCAGAGGTTGCAATTTCATTAAGAAATACATCACTTGAATGACTATCTGAAATGACAATCTATCTGTCTGCAATGAATAATCTCATGACAGGGGGGATGTACAAAAAGCCAAAAAATAATAGGAATACATCACAGCTGGCTCAACCTACCCTAGTCACTGCAGATTATCTTCATCCTCAGTGAGATGAATAGGTGACTACTTCATGCCATCTAAAATCTCTATCAGAATGTATAAAATCTGTAAATCTCTAAATAGCATTTTCTAAGAATTAGACCAGTGATATTTTTTACATTTATAACACTGTGCACAGACCAGCTACAAGATTTATACAACCTATAACAGCTTATACAATCTAGAACCAGTTACAAATCTTATTCAACCTACAAACACCCTGCCTTCCAATGTCAGAAGGTATAACTTATTTAAATAGCTATGATTTTTACTGTAATAGTTAAATTAATATTTATACTGAATAAGGCATATTTATGAGACAGATCAAAAAACACAAAGATGTTTATCTTCCATTGTTAGTAAGAAATAATACTGAAAGTTCAAAGAACTTTCTTAGAATTATTTATTTATTTACTTACTTACTTACTTACTTACCCATTTCACACTGTGTTCCAACAAAGCCTTCAGAACAATGACAGATAAATGATCCTGGCTGGTCTTTGCAGACTCCACCATTTTTGCATGGACTAGATTGACATTCATTAATTTCTGTACGTGTGAAAGAAAAATTAAAAATTAATTGAATTATTCAACCCAGCAGTAATGATGTTCTAGAAATCCAGCATCATTGAACATCCATGGAGTAATTTTTGATAAAGTCTAAAGCGATTTGTCTTACCTACAATTTTAATTAAACCTTACTGTTTTACTTTTGCAAAGTTGCAAAATAACTTTCATACTTGATAGCTATAGCAGTTCCCCAATTTTTAGAACTGCAATGAATTGTCACTAAAAACTACATATTATAACAATTATTTGTGCAAGCAAAGGGACAGCAGAACAACATGAAGATCAACATACGCAGCAAATGTTGCATTATAATGAGTACTACACTGTAGTGAATAAAGGAGGTGGCCTTGACAGAGATATGGAAGATCCTTGCCAGGACAATGAAGGATAAAAAGCTCAGAAGAGACAGAAAACATTTGGAAGTACACCATCTTTGCTGTAGCTGAGGATATGCTTTAGGATAATATACATTTCTTAGAATTATATGCCAAGGAATGTGAGTACAGCCATACTTAATTACAATTTTACACTAGCAAATGATTGTAACAACAGAATTCTTAGGACACTCCAAAAACCAAAACCACAGGGTGTCATTTATGACTGGAAGAATGAATCACTCATATGGCTTGTCCTTGTGTGCCAGTAGCTATAGTACAACTATGCCTTGACAATATGAACCCCCCCCCCCACTTTGCATCAAAATGTTCTTCTCTATAAGCACCGTGTTTCTTGTCTTCGTTTCATATCTCTCACTTTCCAGCTATGTTTGACACTAAGTTCTCCCAAGATTTCCATCAAAGTAGAGGAGAGAGGACCAGATCTTTACAATTTCATTCCAGAAAGAAGGGACATGTTACTGCTAATTCACTTTAAGAATATCCTGAAGTGTATCTGTACCATAAGATATAATAGTCACATTTTTTGTGATTACAGCCACAATTGTAACCTGGAATCTAAAAGCTTTAAACACTGTGTTTATATGTGGGTATCAGCAACCTTGAAACAGTATGTAGTCCTCACTTAGCTAAGATAATTGGGATTGGAATTTCTGTCACTAAGCAATATGGTTGAAAAACACAACATGTGACTACATGGCTTAACAATGGCAATCCTGGCAGTCCCTGCTGCCATTGTTAGGAGAGGTTTGTAGGCTGTTGAGTAAGGATTTCCTGCTAGCGTCCAGCAAGCAAAGTCAATGTGGAAACCGGCACAAAGTGGCAAGTTTCGGGCAGCTTGCAAGCAGGCCAATGGCAGCCTGGTGAAGATATGGCCGCCGCTGTGAACCACAAGTATGTCTAGGCATGGGTTGGCTGCTGCAGAGTGTGGGAGAGCATGCAGGTGACTACTGTGACATGACGGGAACATAGCCAGGCAGGAGGGTGTCACAGTGGAGTGACAGTGGTAGGGTACACAGGTGGATAAGCATGAACAAGTGGTGGGTGCTGCAGAGTACAGAAGGGAACATAGACAGAAAACCAGCTGAGTGACTATGGTTCCAGTCAATTTCTCTCAGAAAGTAGTGAATAGCAAACTATTTCTGAAAATCTGCAAAGAAAACCGCAGAGTCTATAGTCCAGGAAGTGATCAGCAGTCAAGACTAACTTGAAGACACACATGCATCCCAGTGACACTCTTGTGGGGCCTGGGATAGAAATCAAACAAATCAGACTAGAGGAGTCTGTTCTGAATTGCCACTCAGTGCACAGTACTTCATTGCATTGATTCTCATGGTTTTCCGCACTGTCTGATGATGTGTTGAAAAGAGACAGCAGCAACAGAAGAACAGGAAAACCTTATCCACTCCAGGAATAAATAGATGCAACAAAGGAAGCAGCTAATTTGTCTGAGGTAGTGTAGGGTTTCCTGCTTAGGTAGGGGGTTGGACTAGAAGACCTCCAAGGTCCCTTCCAACTCTGTTGTTGTTATTATTGTTATTAATTTTATGTTGTTGCGTTTATACTGACTCAAGCAAAAGTTGATGTACTTGTGCACAGTAGGTAAAAGACGATAATCACAATCCTATAAGGAATGAATTGACTGAATAAGAGGCACATTCTATTTTTCTTTATTTAGTTTGCTAACAGAGCCCGATGAAGAAATAGATATAAATGTAATCCAATCCCATCCCATCCAATCCATTCAATAGACAAGCAATGTCCTGGGATTATTTTGTAATTTGAAAAAGTACTGTGGAATGTATTGGCCACCATTTTATAACATAACTTTCTGTTTGTTTGGTTAATATTCTGCTATCATTTGTTGTGAAATCCTCCCCCTGTAAACAATGGCATTATTTTAAGCTTCATCATTCCATTCCTGAATAAATTATTTGTAGTGCTCCCAGCACTAATTCCTCTCATTCTTCTTAGAGGGCTGAGAATTCTATCTCAATTGCATTAATGGCTTGGGGTTTTGCCTTTATGTCTGTTAACACAGAATTTTCATATCTGAAAGGATAATGGGAAGTTTTGCTGTTCTTCCAAGCAGGCAACCAAAATAACAGCTATCCAATTGTGATCCAGCTGATAAAATTCTTATTTTGAGACTAGGATATTTCACACACCACGAATTTAGTTATTAAGATTATCCCCAACATCTGGAGGTCAGTTACATAATGATTAGTGAAACTGCACTTAAATGGAATGCACTTTAATTTTCCATTTTAATCTGATCTGCTGTAGACATTTCGTGATGTGATCTTTTTGATTTCTTTATTTACTTAGAACACTTTCTTTATAGGAAGAGCTCTTCTCCAGAACATATGGAGAAGTAACAGGACCTTGCCTGAAGACCTTTTCCTGCCCCTGTCTGGCATCCAGGTATTCAGGCAAGAAATCTGAAAAGAATCCAAATCTGAAAGGCACTGAAGTAGTTTACAGCTAAATCATACAATAGCAATAGCACTTCGATTTATATAATGCTTCATAGTGCTTTACAGCCTTCTCTAAATGGTTTACAGAGTCAGCATATTTCCCCCAACAATCTGGGTCCTCATTTTACCAACCTCGGAAGGATGGAAGGCTGAGTCAACCTTGAGCCGGTGAGACTCGAACTGCTGGCAGCCGGTGGTCAGCAGAAGTACCAGTAGTTTGCAATACTGGTAATCCCATTATTTTAATTTTAAACAACATTTAAAAGGAAGTCAGAATGCCACATTATCAATTATCAACTTCCAGAATCATCCTTACATTCCAGAAAACCAGGAATTCTACATAGATCTCATAGGCGTTCTTAAAACTGTTTTCTTCAAATATTAACGTAATGATTACTATCATGGATCAATTCCAAAATATTTTCAACTAACGTTAAGAGGCTGAATAATACATGTGTGGAAAAATATTTATTTGCAGTTGAAATGTAACTGTGTATGGATACGCAAATGCAAACATGCAACTATACATGCAAAATACACCCATGTCGTATGGTTTCAAGTGGCTTACATCAAAAAAGGACAAAATAGATTTATTGGCATAAAAACATTTTGGCCAAAATTGTGTAGTTTCAGACAAATTGGAATAAATGGAGTAATAGGAAACTTACCATTGGAATTTAGAAAGATAAATCCAAAATGAAGAGTTGTAATATTACAATTTCACATAAGGAAAATAACGATTACTTCGAATGGTGCAACAATTTATGCTCCAAAAAAAAGATACATTAAAGATTTTCAATCATGCGTGAAATTGCAGAGGGAGATATTTTCATTTTTTGGACATATGATCAAAGTTCTTTTTCCAAATTTAGACAAATCTGCTTTATTAGGTATATGTCATTACTTCCTTATTTCAATGTATAGAGACACAAGTATCTCATACAGAAGAAATCTTTTATTGCTCTTCAGTTCATAAAATTTATTTGAGAACAGATACATGCTGAATTTCCAATTCATTGTTAATTAATCTCATAAGCATGCAATCTTACTCAATAATTGTAAAATTAAACAGAGGAACTGCTAGTTCTAAGAGGTGGAATCTCAGTGGACTATTATTACTGCAGGAAAATATCAAATCTACAGTGTGGGACTTTAGTAAAGCATTTATGAAAGGATTATTTATCTCTCTAGCATCAAATAGAAAGGAAAACAAAAACAAACAGATATAGTAGTAAATTAATCAAAGCAATTAAAATTAACACTTAAACATAATCCAACATCAGGATAGGAAGAAAAGATCCAAGTGATTTGTAATGCTCATTCTGCCAGTTTTACTTTGTTCCAAATGATTCTAATAAAAAATGAAAGTAAGATTAATCACCTTAAAACATTGTTAATAATATTAAATGACAATCTGTCATACAAACAACTAATTTTATATAGTTTGAAAAAAATAAAATGTCAGATATTACAGAATTTAAAATAACAAAGTGGTTTGGCACTACCAAATTTCAAAGTCTGTTATCAAGCTAGATCCCAAACTTGGATTACAGACAGGATCACGCAGCCTTATCATAGGATTACTTCTGTTGAGGGAACATTATTTTTAGAAGATTTACACAAATATCTTAGATGTAAGCAGAAACCCACAATTAATAAGAGATCATTTAATAATAATATGCATAGGATAATCACAGAAAAAGAATTGGCCAAGATCTCATCAAACTTCATTATTAAACATGTATTTCCATGAAAGTGAAAATTTAGAGAAATTTAGTCAGTAGAGAAATAATAAATCATATGGACTGCAAGGTTTATTTGCTAGGAAAGACAAATTTTGTAGAAATCCTTTGAGACTTTCTGTTCAAAATGGTCAGAACCACCTGACCAGTTCCAATGTCTCTACATAAGCAATGTACCATAATTTTAAATTACGAAAAGAAGACAGAACGTTTAGAGATTTGACTGAATTTGAGAGCTTTCCAACCCAAAATTCAGCAAGGGATTGGATAGAGTCCAGTTTGATCTGGTGGTGAAGGTGCTAGCCTAGAAACTTGGAGACTATGAGTTCAAGTCCTGCCTTAGGCATGAAAGCTGACTGAGTGATTTTGGGTCAATTATTCTCCCTCTCAGCACAACCCATCTCACAAAGTCATTGTTGTAGAGAAAACAGGAGGAAGGAGCATTAGGTATGGTCATTGCCTCGAGTTACTTATAAAGCAATAAAGGCAGGATAAAAATCTAGTAAATAAATAAATATAAAATATAGTATCTTAACTACTAAGAATGAGTTCCTCCCTAAGATCAGATGAGTGCAATTTGCATTAATATTTTAAATTAATATTTTAAATTAATATTAATAAATAAAATTATAAAATAAAATAAATAATACAAATTAATATTTTCCCTAGCCATTTCCTTTCCTTCAGTATGGTAGCATACTTCTTATCTACTTACTAAAGCAAAGAAACATTTTTGTAAAATTATAAAGTGGCTCCACTGATGACAATACATAGTACATTTAGACGAATTATTAAGACCTTTATTGTTTAGAACGTATCGGTTCCTTAGCATATCTTGTCAAAAGATTGCCAGCAGGGGAAGTCTCCAGGCCAGTCAAACAGAGGAAAAACCAATTTCTTCAACAACAGACACTGAGTAAAATACATCCCACACATATTTATTTTATAAAGACTTGCTAATTAGATAGCAGCTGCTTGAAAACCGATAGAGAATTCCCCAGGCGGAAGCTGCTCAAAATGAGAAAGACTTTTGGACACCATATTAATTTGAGAGACAAGGGCAGATCTGCCCTATGTCTGAATTCCAATATTCAGCATCGACGAGGAATTCTTAAAAGCAGCCAGTGGAACTCAGGACAGTTCTCTGTCTCCTTTTGAAGCTAATGAAATGCTCTGGCCAGAACGTGGCAAAGAGAGCTTTCAACCTTCCTATATTGTCAGTGGCATTCCTATCCACCAACCTTTTTCCGCTCCAATTTATCTTTCCTGCAAATATTCTGTTAAGGAGGCTTGGAAAGTGTCGCATATGAATATATAGACACAGGAAGTTTAGATTGTATTTTTCTACTTCAAGAAGACAGAAATTTCAGAATCTATATTGGAGTTAGGCAGACCTCAGCCCCGATGTACCACCAAGCACATTTTCGATGAAACATCCAAGCATGTGCCCGTAGCAAAAAAAATGTGCCAGCAGGAAACACACTTGTTTTAAATTGGGTTGGCGGAAGATGACCTGAACTTGAAGCTGAGATGAGACAACAGTGTGATGAGGTTCTGTCCTTTAAAAATATTTAGTGGAGTATCTACATATCGTGGTTAAATGTGAAACTGAGCCCTTTGAGATAATATTTTGGTGCTTTCTAGGGCAATCCAAAGACTGGCTGGTAGAAATGAGAAAAGACTAAAGAGGAATAAATTTTAATTTCATTCCCCCTCTTGCTCAGGCCAAAGGAAGGGTGCCGTTAAATGTGTGGCACAAGAAAAGTCACACATATTGACATACAAGAACAGCAAATTCACCCAAAGAAAAAGATGTTTGTTTTCCAAAGCAGGGGCAGTGATTGGGTTTGTTTTCTTTTTGCAATTCTATTCATGTGCTGTGGATTTTAGATCTGCTCCTGCAGGATTAATTAGGCTTCTTCCTTCTTTTAAAGTATATTTTAGCTTTTAACAAGCTAAACATAACATAAATCCAAGATGCATATAGAGAAAAAATACCAGAAAATACAAAAGAGATCAGCGCTGTCAAACTCACGGTCCACGGGCTGGATGCGTCACACACTGGTCACACCCACGCCCAGTTTAGCGAAGGGGAAAAAGTCACAATACATCATGGATACTTCTATCCAAATTTGATAAAATTGCGGTTTCTGCCTCTCTTGTCTCACTAATTTAACTTTTATCTGTGATTTTTTTTCTAATGTAGAAATTGAGGAGGCCTTGTTAATCCACAACTCAATTGTTGTGTTAAGAGTTTCCCAATGTTGCACAATTATTATTTTGGCTGCTAAGATTAGACAAGTAATAATTTCTTTATTTTTAAGCTTATAAATGCAGTAAGATTAGCTCTGGGGAACATTCAGTTCTTTGCAGTGGTGAAATCCAATTTTTTTTACTACGGTTCTGTGGGCATGGCTTGTTGGGCGTGGTGGGGCATGGTGTGGCTTGTTGGGTGTGGCAGGGGAAGGATACTACATTCCCTCCCTACTCTAGGGGAAAGTTACTGCAAAATCCCATTTCCTCCAGATCAGCTAGGACTCAGGAGGCAGAGAATAGATGTGGGCGGGGCCAGTCAGAGGTGGTGTTTACCAGTTCTCAGAACTGCTCAAAATTTCCGCTACCGGTTCTCCAGAACTGGTCAGAACTTGCTGGAACCCATCTCTGTTCTAATTCTTTCTTAATATAGCTAGCTGAATGAGAAGCATTTGAGAGCATCAAGATCATATGCTACGCAAATCGATTTAAAAGATATGTCTTATCTGCAATTTTTATCCCTTTAATCTGATTATTGGACCTAAGTACTAGCTCTAGGGTTCTATAGCCAGGTTGAATAGTAAAGGTGATAAAGGACAATCCTGCTTCCTTCCTCTTAAAATTGTGAGGGGATCTGAATCATAACTATTAAGTTGCATCTGAGCTTTATTTGGTCCATAAATACATTCAATCATCTTATAGAAACCAGCCGCAAACTTAAATGCAATTAATCTTTATTTTAAAAATTGTATATCCAAACCTTTTCCTATATTTGAAGAATATATGGCTAATGAAGATTATGTTCATTATTAATAATTCTAATTTCTATATTATTTAATAATTTCTTGATTGGGATAAATATTGTATGGTTTGGAATGAAGCCAGACTGATCCATATGATTATTTTACCTATAATCATTTTTAATTGGTCAGTTAACAGTTTAATGCACATCTTATAATCCATATTGAGAAGTGAGCTGGGCCTATAAAATGCCAAGTCATGGAAATTTTCACCCAATTTAAGGATCAAACTCTCAAACTTAATTACACTAATACTTTAGACATAATTTTTACCTAAATTGTTTTATTTAATTCTTTACTCTTATTTAACTCCCTCCTTTTC
>JANHGD010006678.1:0-11988 GCA_027560375.1 Imantodes cenchoa
TACACTTAAATAGATACAACTTCTTACTCTCCAAAATTTTCACTTTATCATTAATTTGTTCACATCTCCAGAAATTTGTTTTAGAGCTTTTTTTCTTAATTTCCCCTTTTATCCATTTTTTTTAAAGCTTCCAATATAGTATCCAGTTATTTAGTCAATTTAGTATCATTATTCAGCTAATTTAGTGCACAATTTCTTAAACTTTTTTTGAGGTAAATCCTGATGCAGATTGTTCTAACAATCCTCTTCTCCCCTCTCATTTTTGCTGCTTTTCTGATGATTGCCATTCTAATATTGTTATCTAAAGTGAAAGTGTCTCAGTTGCAAGGGAAAGAATAAAAGGCAAAACTTTTATTTTTTCTGTTATGTCTTCCAGTGCCCTTAATATTTTTGTTTCAAATTGCAATCTCTACATTCAGCATCACTGTCTGATTCATATCACCTTTATCTTTTGTTTTGTATAATGCATCAATTGTGACTCTTTAATAGTAAAAAAAAATTGTTCCCATGAAAGTCCAGTTCATTTTTCTATTTTAACTTCAATTTCCTCAACAGCATTTTCTTCACAAAATTACTTTTCAAAATAATTATTCCTTTTATCTGTTTTAAATTTTCTTGTTGAACTTCTTCTCAAAAGCTTTGAAGTCTTTAAAACCATTTTTCCTTTTTAGTCCAAAAATAATGTTGAATCATGTGCAATTCTCTTATCCTGCCAGTCAGAAAATCTCTATTTAGCTATAAATTAATTACATTTGAAAAAGGTTAAGAAAGTGAGCCTTGTGCAAACCTTTGGTCCATATTGACTCTCCCAGCTAAACCAGACAGGAAACATGACAAGGTGAATTAGATTTTTTTGTAATTTATTTATATTTATTGTAAGGCTATATTAATAGTGTCTTTCAAGTCTGAAGTCTCATATTACCACCACCACTATGTTTAACCATCTAATCCATTAGGATAAGTCCTTGGGGCTTTTTCATTCTTGGTTAATTGTTCCTAGGCAGCATATCATTCCCTCATTTTCCAATGCCATCCTCATCTTTCAATACATTAGGCTGCATTACAGCTGTGAACGTGATTGAAAATCTTCAACTCCCAACTCAATTCATGAGTTAATTGAGTCAATTGCAAAAACCTCCTTTCCTGAAGCTGTCTGGAGCACAAGTAGGCAATCTCACAATTTCTTCTTTATCTGGAAAGACAGTGGTGGCCAGAATTCACCATATCACTGCTGAACTCCACTGCAATGCTGTCTCCACTCCTTCAGGGACGTCTAGTCCGCCATAGATTCTTATCTGGAAGGCCTACTTTTCCAAAGTCCACTTTTTACTTCCATAGATTGTTACCATTTTTAAAAAATGCCAATTCTGACCTTTGTAGGTATAGAAACATCATGGCATCTGAATATCTTTCTCAGGATCTTCACTGTCATGCCACCAAGTGCCAGTCTTTAGTGTATTTCTTAATCAATTAACTAATTGATGCTTAAAGACAATAGTTATCCACCACTTCAATATGTTTACTGTCAATTTTAAAGGTGGTTGTGCAATTTACCTTTAATAATCAAGCTTCAATTGTCTGTTTTTTTCATCCCTTGAACTGTTCAACTGTTCATTTGAAGGTGTAAAATCTGGGCAATCAAATTATGGGAGAGGAAACTGAGGAATATTTTGTAGAAGCCATTTAAGAAGCAGTCGAGTAGCTTACTATGGTACGAATCACATTTCTCTCACAAAAGATATTTAAAGTTGTAGATTAAGCTTAGCAATAGCATTTAGGCTTATATACCACTTCATAGTGCTTTACAGCTCTCTCTAAGCAGTTTACAAAGTCAGCATATTGTCCCCAACAATCTGGGTCCTCATTTTACCAACTTTGGAAAGATGGAAGTCTGAGTCAACCCTGAGCCAGTGAGAATTGAACTGCTGGCAGTCGTCAGAATTAGCCTGCAATACTGCATTCTAACCACTGTGCTACCACGCTGCATAAATTGGTTTGTATTGATAATATTGTTAATTTAACATAGCAATGTAGTAGCTACATACAATAAATATTAAATTGTAGCAATGTCTGAGTTAGACATTGTCTAAGACTCCACCTTGATCACTGGCATTACTTTGGTGGGAAAAACACTCCCACCAAACATCAAATTTATTTTTATCAGCTGTGGATTGCTTTGTGTCATGGGTGTTAGACAGAAATGATGTCACTGGGCATGACTAATGGCTCAAAGTAAAGAGATATATTTAACTAGATTACCTAATAGTTTGTTAATGCAGTAATTTATATGTATTTTTAAATTTTTACCTGAACTTGATCCAGTTTCAGCTTTCTTGGAACAATGTCTACCTCCAAATCATTTGATGCATGATTTAGGCTTGTCTAGCCTTGTATTTCCGGATAGGTTATACTACAACTGCACAAATTACAATCCAGCATAATAAATGGATATTAATTAGTGTGGTCCTTCTCTGACCTGCCCCCATTAATTTCCAATATGGTATCATGTCATACCATTGAGAAGATACCGGTAATATATTGGAAGATGGAAAACTGTAAGACAAGAAACTAGTAAAATACCTCATTGGCATAGTGTAGGAACATAAGAGGAGAAAGTGCTACATATACCAAATATATATACCACAGTATATTCACCTCCATTATCAATTCCTTTATTCGTGTTCTATAACATTTTTTAAAAAAAAGAATGCTAATAAGTGTTACTTTTTCTGCAGTTTATTGGGAGTGCTGATTTTAGAATATTCTAAAATGGTATGGATGGAACAGAATATAATTGAATGTTTTGCTCAGGAGTTCGTGGCCTCCATGACAACCATCTGTCTCTTCCAGGTAATTTCTGGCCTGACACATCCAAGCAGGAGGCTACATGCTGGATCTTGCCTTTTGCCTAGGAATGCCTGTGTTCTGACTTGGACATGGAAGGTATGACATCTAGTGCTTTGTTCGAGTCAGATCAGTTCCTGGCTCAGACAATACTAACTACCGCCAACAGGTACTTAGTGGAGTTTTTGAGTGAACTGACAGATGGTTTCACCAAGTACCTGGTCAAGCTTTAGCAGCAGGAGGTCCCTCTTTGATTGCCTTTGGAGCTCTCCCAGACAATATCTGGAGAGTAAGCTGACAGTGTGTGGATTTTTATATATACATTGTTTTATTTTTACTTTGAATTTAATTATTTTGCTTATCACAGGCATTTTAATTGTTATAATGTATGCTGTTTCTTACATCTATTAACTGGTAACAGTTCCTATAGTTTAGGACACTATATGAATTTAATAAACAAATTTTAACAATAAACTAAACAAATCTTAAACAATGCATTATTTATTGGAAAATCTCCTAATCCTGACACTTTTCAGGTTTCCTGCCTGAAGGCTTACCGGCTATATATAAACTGCTAAAACAGATATAAAACATAAACAAATACATGTATAAATGTATAAATATTTACATCCGTATTTTTATGGTTCCTCTTTTATCGCAATCATTGCTAATATCATTATGAAATACTATAGTTTCTTAGGCGGACACACAGTATATTACACATAATATTAGTCACTATTTCCCATACGAAAATGATTAAATTTCATTTAATTAGGATAAACTTAAAACACTGTAGATGTTTTATGTGATTTTCAATGGCATCAGTACAATCTGTTTAAATCAGACAACAGTGAAGTGATCTCTTATCTGAATTAATAAACTAGGTTCTAAACTATGGCAATGCAAATTGCAATTTCCCATCATTCTGGAATGTACTGAAGCTTGGATGGCCAAAGATATTCTCTCATGTCTTAGATAGGATTTCAACCTGCCTAAGACAGGAAACAGAATGTATGTATACTCTATCAACACTTAGAAAATATGTTTGCATGGAATGAAAGAAGGCAAAAGAAAACTAATTCTGCATTGTTGCCAAGAAAACTACATGGAAATGTCAGTGAAGACATCAGAATTCAAACCTGACTTTAAGAAGACTATTTTTAGTTTATTACTATACACAGCCAGGAATATATAATGAAGCAGATTAAGATACATGGCCACTCTACAGGGCGAGTGGTGGCATGGGTAGAAGATACAATCTCTGCTAAAAAGTGTAGAATTGTAGATAACAACTATATTCGTACATTATATCACTGGATACAACTTCTACTAAAAATTGTAGAATATGTAGAGTTGTATATTAATCAGAGAAAAAGACAGCCCTGCAGGCAGTCACATCAGGGAAGAGGGACATCATCCCACAAAGGCATCTAACAGGACTGCATCTAAGGACTGTGCAAAGCACTAAAAAAAAAGATATGCTTTACAAAGAATGCTAGCACAAGTAAAACATGTAACTTCACAGTGTAAAATCAGCCACATCCTTTGGAAGGCTGTTTGAAAGATTATCCCTGCCTATCTGCCTTCCGTGGTGGTCTCTGTGGAAGTTCAACTTTAGCATATGCAGATAAGCAAGGACAGAACATCACCACAAACTTTCCAAAGAGAATACAAATATAGTATCTAATTTCCAGGAACATGGGACTTAGGAAGAGAAGGAAAGAACCGACACTCAGAAATAAAGAGATGTGAGTTTTGCTGACTGAATTATTTCTTCTGCAAGGAGAAATAAAGCAGGCATAGCCCTCCAGCTAACAGAATTGGTCAACAAACAGATATTACAGCAACCTCTGACTAGAGATATGCTTCAAGATATCATACTCAAAAAAAAATCTTCTTCAAACTATTTTATCTGAATGCTCCAACACTGGAAGTTTTAAAGAAGATAACCATTTGTCTGAAGTGATGTAGGGTTTCCTGGAGAGAGAGCAGCAGAGCAGGGCAGGGCAGGCAGAGCAGGGCAGAATCTCATTACGCAGAGAACCTCTCCACACAGTGTGCTATATCTCCCCTTCCTGTTCTGGGCTAGAAAAAAAATATTTTCTAACTTTCTAGCGCAAGGCAGGGAAGAGAACCAGCGCATTGGACTGGAGGAAGAAAGCTTGAGATCTGGGCTTTCTTTTTCAGACCTGAATGCTGTCCCAAAGGTGTTTTTTCAAGAGGCAACTGGACTTTCTGGTTTTTCTTTGAAGATGTTTTGCTTCTCAGAGCTGAAGAAGCTTCTTGGATGAGAAGCAAAACCATCTTCAAAGGAAAACCAGAAAGCCCAACCGTCTCTTGAAAAAGCATCGTTGGGACAACTGTGACCTGGATGACTGAGAATCTCCATAGACATTTAGCTCAGAATGCTGGTTCTGTACATGGAGGGGAGCTGTCTGCCTTCTTTCGGCAGGCTGTTTTTTCGCTCCATTCATTTAATGATCCACATGGTCACTTAACAACTGAATCTTAGAGGGCCAGGACAGTGGTCATTGAGTGAGGTGATCACACGGGTTCCCCACTTAACAATCTAAATGACTTCTGACTATATTGGGCAGGCTCCATTGCAGTCATAAGTCGACAACTACTTCTTTCTTGTTGAGAAGCAACAAGAAAGAAAGAGTGGAGTCTTTTGAAGGATCAAAAGTACTTTAGGGATAGAATATAAGGAACGTGAAGGAGTATAGTGGTTTATGAAGCTATAACAGTGGAGAGATGGCTAAGGTCGAAAGATTGTGAAAACAATCGTTAGCTAAGATACTTAACTTTAAAATTTATATTTATCTGAATGATTTTATTAAGAAAATGCAGCATTTACACGGGGACCTCCCAACTCTCTCTCTCTCTCTCTCTCTCTCTCTCTCTCTCTCTCTCTCTATTTTTTTACATAAGGGCTGGAAAATCTCTTTAAAATAATGCATCATTTTTCAGGGAATGGTAGCTGGAGTATGAATTTGCAGTGATCAGCTTTTTCCATTAGAGTCCATAAAAGTCCTTAGATCCAGAGCAAATTAAGTGTTGAATACTCACTGTGAGTAGTGAAGCCAAAATCCTAGTTAAAGTTTTATCATCCTACCCTTGAGAAAAGAATGAAAGCCTTGCATTCGCTATAATTGTTCCTCATGTCTTTTCCTTACTGCCAGGAATTATAGGGGGGGGGAAGAAAAGAGTGTAGGAGCAACACTCTACTGTGCTTTTCGTTTTTTTCTTATTTTTCCAAATCTGGTGATTTATTAGAAAGCAATTCTCATCATACATCAATAATGTTATCCATGATAGTTGTAGATTGACATACTAGTGCAACATATAGTATATGGAGGACGACAGATGGAGAAGATTATATTACCTACTACTGATTCTTTGGGAATCACTGATACTTTCCTAGTATTGTGATTATTAAGTGAAAAAGCATATTGTTCAGCTTGCTCTTGCAGCAACAAATGGAAACCATGATGGCCTGAGCAGAGTTTTGTGTTATGTTGGTTATAACAGAACATATTAGTTAATCCATCTGTTAGCAAGCAGCTTCAAGCAAATGTTTCATTATTAATATGGGTGCTGCCCCTTATCTGTTACTATAATTATTAAAATAAACTCTAATAATTATAGTAATAAATAGAGGAGCAAGGTTGTCTTTCTTTCAATCCATCATTTATCATCTATCTATCTATCTATCTATCTATCTAGCTATCTAGCTATCTATCTAGCTATCTAGCTATCATCTATCTACCTATCTATCTATCTAAGTTATATGACTCCCCATCTCACAAGAAATTACTCTGGGCAGCATATCATTATTCAACTCAGTACATTAAGTGTTTATTCAACAATGCTATTCTTTGAGACACCTTGACCATATCTTCTTTTTTGCAAACACTCCTCTGCACTCAATATTTTGAGGGTGTTTTCTTATCAAGAAAATATTTACTTAAAAGAAAGCTATGTCAATGGATAGGTTGATTCAGCACTAAGGACAGCTCTTGAATGTTCGTACTTAATTAACATATAGTTAACATAATGTTCATAAAAATGAGGAATGATGGCCTATTTGCGGTGTAGCTTTTCATCAGCATCCCTTAATGGAAATATTAACAATCATGAGGAGCTGTATTACTTTGAAAAGTAAATAACATTATATATATCATTTATCTCCTAATTCTATACGGTAAACACTTGCAAATAGATAAAACTGCTAATATAATACTTATATTCCAAACTGACAGTTGTAATAAAGGTCTAGACTCTAGAGGGAAAAATGTAGAAGAAAAGTTAGGTGGTTCCAAGTATGTTAAGCCT
Organism: Imantodes cenchoa; assembly: GCA_027560375.1. NCBI lineage: Eukaryota > Metazoa > Chordata > Lepidosauria > Squamata > Dipsadidae > Imantodes > Imantodes cenchoa. The sequence continues at coordinate 7,180 of JANHGD010006678.1, forward strand.
AAAGAAGCAAAGGCTGAGGTGAGACACGGTATCTACCTTCAAGCATTATTAAAAGCAGAAGACGGGACAAAATTATTCAGAAATTTAGAAAAGACAACAATGAGAAACAATAGGATGAAATTACTAGGAAACAGATTTTGGTTGAACAGCAACAAAAATAAGTCTCCTTACAACAAGAACTGTACAACGATGGAACAGACTTCTATAGGAGATGTTGGACTATCATTTGATAGAGGATAGCTGTCAGAGACTCTATAATAGTGGATTATTGCAATGGGGAAAGGATTGAATCATAAAATCTCCTAGGTCCTGTGACTCCTGTCCAAACCTTACATGATTTTATAGTTCGATGGCTTGGATTATTTATTTATTTAGCTTTACTTGATAAAAAGCTTGAAATTGTCAACCAGGTCTTGATGAAATTAGTCCTTGCTCCAGAAGCAGTTTTTGCAGCAGTTTTTATCTTTAATTGATTGAGCTAATTTCTTACTTTGTTGTTTTCACTTCATGGTTTTTTTCCTTTTGCTTTTACGGCAAATGCTACAGATGCTGTACATTATTATATGCAAAGATCATGCAGGTTTTGGTCAATTTAGCCTTGACTGCAATGTATTCATGATCAATCCAGAAATTTTATTTGAATTTACTTCTGGTATAGTTTGTTTTATCCATTAACTATTCTAGGATTATACTGATCTGTTATGGAAAATAGCATTTCTCTCTTATCCTTTGCAAGTCAAATAGGCTGTCTAAGATGGGAAGCTACAGCAAACTAAAAGATTGGGAAGTAGCATCATAAGATAATCTTGCAATAAGAGAGGAGTGATCACTATCATGATAAAATCAATTTCAACATCAATAATTAAGTGTAATAATTTTGGAGATCTTATCTTGCAATCATGCCTACTCCTTGACAAGACCGGAGAAAAAAACATCAACTGTCTTTTATCTGCCCATTTACTTAATAACCATAAGCTAAAAATACAGATGTGTGGAATAGTTTTATATGGGGATTGGACTTTTAGATTCAGTGGCCTTTTTTCAAAACCATTTTTGAAAAGAAAAGAAACTGACCTTTTACCCTGTCGCCTTTGTGCAAATGAATTTCTCCTTCTCCTTGAGGTTGATATGGCTTCACAACAATAAATAGTCTTCCAGGTACAGCACTATACAGTTTGCGTTTTTGACCCTGATAATCCAAAGCAGATATAATGTCCTTGTTGGCACTGGGACTATAATTGGCACTGAAAGACAGCAGAATAGAATGCTTTTATTTCATCTTTTAACACTCTTCTACCATAGCTTATCTTTTAAACAAACAATTTGCTCCCAATTAACAGCATAAAATCATGCAACGTTATCTGCTACCTATGTAGCAGCTTAGACATTAAAAAAAAAAAAAACTTCAGATAGTTTTTTAAGGAGAAAAGGCAGTTAATTGCATTTGGTTTGTTTTTTGCACTGAAAGCACCATGAATTTCTCATACACTGGCTTTCTTTTGCGACCTTTACTGAGCTTAAAGCAGCTACATTGATCTGCTTTCCTCTGATCCTTCATGGAAGGGAAGTGTGTTCCTTAAAAATTGTTGTCCCCTGCAGCCAGCCTTTTACCACATTTCAAGAATTAGACTGATAGTATTGCTGCCTGCATAAAAAAATAGCACAGTGGGGTGCAGTGGAGCTATCAGTTGTTTTGGGTGCTCACAGCATGAAAGGATATTTCTTGTTGCTGTTTCCCAGTCCACCTTCTGACTACATAAAGCAGCAGGCAACGTCCACTCCTGCTGCAAGCAGAATGTCCAGAGTCTCCACCAAGGTCCTCCTTTCTTCCTTTTAATTCAATTCTTGCATTGGAGAGAACGTTGCCTTGTTGCTAACTCAAGTGACTTCTCTGCTGACATACCATATTTTTTGCAGTATACGACGCACCTTTCCCCACCTAAAAAAGGGTGAAAATCTGGGTGCGTCTTATACACCAAATGCAGCCCCACCCATCCTCTCAAATGGAGCTTTACAAAGCTGAAAAAGCAGCCTCTTAAACGGAGCTTTGCAAGGCTGAAAGTCTCTGAAATGGAGCTTTGCAAGGCTGATATTCTAGGCTGTTTGCTAAGGACACTAGCCAAATGGATGCTGGTAGGCAGAATTTTTTTTTCTTATTTTCCTCCCCAAAAACTAAGGTGTGTCTTATACTCTGGTGCATCTTATACTCCAAAAAATACAGTAATTCTTCTCTTCTTCATTTCCTTCCCTCAATTTACCTATTCCTGCTAAAAGAACTACACCTACTTTTACAAAAAAGCCACATCCATCATTTTGCAATTTTTTTGCTTAGCTTAACAGAATAACAGAGTTGTTGGAAGTCTTCTAGTCAAACCCACTGCTCAGGCTTGATAGAAGCCATTCAATTTGTGGTCAATATTCCACAAAATGGGTATAGCATAAATAACTCCCCACCCAGAAAAAAACAACAATAGGCTGGTCAATGAAACATCCAGTCTCTCTGGCAGCCATTACAAACAGTTCATAGAGGTCCAGAATCTCCCAGTCAGACAAAAGGATGTGACCCAACGGTAGACCAATTGGATCCTGCAGTCCACTCACTTTGAAGGCACTTCCTTCATGCATGCTAGAGTGTTCCCTTTTGCCATTTTCATACTGGGCCATCTTAATCTGTCTACATACCAGGCTGACACAGCGATGAATGCCCTGCTGTGAGAACATCCGAATATGCTAATGACTGTCCTGGAACTGGAACAATGAGGCTGCATAGGTGAGCCATTATAAACCAGCAACACTGTGGGTCAAAGTCAGTTCCAAAGTTCAGCTATATGCTATAATATCATAGTTATCTCCCACTTCTAACAACTATAATACTTTCAAGAAAACCAGAAAAACTGCAGATGAAAAATAATTCTAGATAATGAAGTTTCCTTTCCCCTTTCATTTTTGAAATTATAACGCAAATCGAGACCTACAAAAATAGCCTGCATTTTTTAGAAACCCTAAAATACATGTCACCCAAACAAGACCTACATCCCTAATAACAGAGTTTAGAATTTGGAGGGTGCATGCTATTTACAAGCAGTCTCACTTGTGCAATTTTATTCACTTTGCAAATGAGCAAAGTTCCTTCTGTCTCCTGAGTCTTCACATAAAGCAGTAATATCAGTGAGGGGAACAGATACAAAATCCATAGTTTATGGAAGAAGGGCTAAACCTAAACTGTCTCTAAACTATCAGAGTTTCCAAGGGGAGCTAGTCTGGAAAAGTTACAAATTCATTCTTGTTCAATTCTTGTTAACTAGCTCCATGACAGCTTCCCAGAATCTTGCAAGCTACTGATAATATCCATATCTTATGTTCTCTATGGTGAGCTGTCTCAAGGAAAGTGATCGCACAGGGGACAAAGGAAATGATACAAAGACACATTGAAAGCCTCCTTCAAGTCCCTCGATATCAACACCATCTCCTGGGAAACCCTGGCAGAAGATAGATCAACATAGCGCATGCTGATCCACCAAGCCTGCCAGATATCTGAGGACAGAAGAACAGCCATAGCAGAAGAAAAGCGGGCACTCCACAAAGCCAGAGCTGCAAATGCTGCGACAATGGTGCCCACACATGTTTGCCCAACATGTGGCAGAACATTTTGTGCCCGTATAGGCCATCCCAGCCTCCTGCGGACACATCGTAAACAGCCCACAACCTGTTAGATGTCAAGGTCCTCTTCAAACACGATGGACGAACATCATCTTATGTTCAATTAGAATTCTGACCAACACAACAGAAAGAAGCATTTATTTGAATCCTTGTGGGGAATGACAAATACTTGTGTTGAAAAAGAAGGCATAGAGGAGGTGGTATAACAGGAGAGTTGTAGAAATTAGACTAAAATTATCATTTTAAAAAAGCCAACAGTGCAGTTTTACCTGATGTGCCGTTGCTGCTGGCGCTTTGCATCCTCTCCTTGCCTATTTAATGATGGAGAGCGGCTCCGAGAAGATGAAGTGTAACTTCCTACAGTTTTCACAGTTCCATTAGGATTATTCTGCATCTGTTGGAATAGGTGAGGCGAAAGGCTACGGTGTGAAGAAGGTAAAGGGGAGGCTGACCAGTCAGGAAGATTGATGTCCAAATTGTTATCGCTATTAGACCGAAGCAAGAGGCGAGGTGTGGCCAAAGTGCTGTGAGGTTTCCGTCGTCTGTTTGAGTAAGTGGGAGCCTCTCTGAATGGCACTGCAATGAAAGAGAGAAAAGTACGGATCCTTTAAAAACACTTATCATAGCCTGCAAACATTTCAGTGGTATTTTAATTTTTCATATAGACTGTTAAAAGGGGATTGCCTGTTCAGGTGAACATTGCAATTGTATTTAGACAGAAATTCCAATTAAAAATCATTTCCACTGGAAAACTTTTAAAATGAACCAGATTTAATGAGATTAGCATAATTTTGTACTCATTACAGGTGCTCTTGGGAGTTATGACTACAACTTGGACCAGCATTTTCATTCCTAAGCAAGGCGGTTGTTAAGTGAGTCAGGACCAATTGCAAATCCTTCTTTGCCATGGTTGTTAAGCAAATCATCACTAGACCGGGATTCGCTGCACACGGTCACTCATGCCTTTTGTCACATCCAGGCTGGACTATTGTAATGCTCTTTACATGGGGCTCCCCTTGAGGTACACCCGGAGACTCCAGCTAGCCCAGAATGCAGCCGCGCGGGTTTTAACGGGAGCGCCCTGGGGCTCCCACGTAACACCTCTCCTGCGCGAGCTGCACTGGCTGCCGGTGGTCTTCCGGGTGCGCT
>JANHGD010006681.1:27504-38641 GCA_027560375.1 Imantodes cenchoa
AACCTTCTTTCCAAGCAACTTCCATGAATCCAGTGTCTTTTTCCCCACTTGGAACTGAACCTAGAAGGATATTCCTTTCAACAATGCGATCCCCTTTTGCAACATTCTGACAAGCAAAATCAACAGGGAGACCAGGGTCACTTAACAACCGTGTCACTGATTTAAGAAACGCATTGATTCGCTTAACAAATGTGGCGAGAAAAGTCGTAAAATGGAGCAAACTCGCTTCACAAATTTCTCACTCAACCACATACATTTTGGGCTCAAGTGTGATCGTAAGTTGAGGACTACCTCTGCTATATGTTCACCGCTTGACCAAATAAATGTGGTTTTTTTTTTAATGTGGGGGGCAAAATCTAATATGGGTAATCCTTGGGTTACGACCACGCATTCAGCAACCATTCAAAGTTATGACAGTACTGAATGAGGGGGACTTGTGACTGGTCCTCGGAGTTTCAGTGCTTGCAGTGTCCCTGCATTCACATGATCAGAATCAGGACACTTGGGTGTTCATTTTGTGATTACGATGTCACAGTTGAACTGCATACGGAAGCAGCTGCCTGCGACACTCACCTGCCTACCTGCTTGTCTTGGACTCTGGTCACATGAGGTCCTGTCTTAATGTTGTAGCCTGTTGGTTGCCGGCCCCTCCAGCAGCCAAATCAGATGAGGAGGAGGCGTGGGTGTCAGGGTCAGCATCAAGACAACCTGAGAGCTCCAAGGGGGAAGAGGGAATGGAGGTGTTAGAAAAAGAGGCAGAGGCGGAGCCTGGGCCATCTGTCAGTTCTCAGCTAGATTCATAAACTTCTTTATAAACATAGTAAGAGATGAATTTACAATGCCATAAGCAGAGTTCTTCTTCAAGCAGTTACAGACAGCAGAGAACAGTTAGTTTCATTTCAGCAGAGTTCAGAGAGGAGAGTTCAGAGTGGAGAGTGAGCCACGCCCAGCCTTAAGATTAAGTTTTTCAGTTTCAATTCTCTGCACAGATTCAGAAGTAGTTAGCTCCCATTGGCTGACTTAGTTGCTATGCCTATTCATTGGCTGACCTTGTTACCATTGGCTCTCCCAGTTCATGAATATCTTAACAAGGTAGCTGATAAGTCACATAGATAACATAACAAATCCCTTCACCCTATCCCAGCCCTAGAGGCTTAAGTTCCCTGAGATAGTATCAGCATTGAAACCTTTCCTCCCTCAAGTGAACAGTGTCCAACTGTTCACTTGAGGGAGCAATTAAGTTGTATCATCACAGACCTGGGAAAAAGTCTCAGTTGCTTCACGTGTCTGCATTACAAAAGAGTCAGTAGCAAGGGGGTTTGTGGGGCTTTTTCGGTGATGGTGTCAGCCTCCTGCTTCCTCCAGTTCCTGGTCAACCTCACTGGCAGCAAGTCTAATTTTGCCTCTCTAAACAGCTGGATGTAGCTGGAAGAAACATCATAAAAAAAACACTTGCCAGAGCTTCAAATAGCATTAAACAGACTACAAGGGAAACAGCATGAGGCTGAAATATAATATTGTTCTATTATTGAAATGCAACAATTAGGGGAGGAGAAATGGGTGGGAAATGTGGGAAATGGGTCCGAATGGCTCTGAGTGTTTAAGGTTGCAGACACTTGTTCTAGTTCAGCCACCTGCTCAAGCAGGACAATCTGTACTATTTCAGACAAATGGCTGTCCGGTCTCTTCTTAAAAACCTCCAGTGATGGAGCACCCAGAACTTCTGAAGCTGAGCCATTCCACTGGTTAATTGTTCTGTCAGGAAATTTCGCCTTAGTTCTAGGTTGGATCTCTCTTTGATTAGTTACCATCCATTGGTTCTTGTGTTCCCTTCTCATGCTTTGGAAAATAGGTTGACCCTCTCTCTTTGTGGCAGCCCCTCAAATATTGCAACACTGCTATCAGGTCACCCCTAGTTGTTCGTTTCACTAGACAAACCCAGTTCCTGCAACCATTTTTTGTGTGTTTTAGCCTCCAGCCCCCTAATCATCTTTGTTGCTTTTCTCTGCACTCTTTCTAGAGTCTCAGCCTTAGTAAATAAATATATAAAATCATCTTTGTGAGTTGGAATTGCTTGCTGTGAATTCTGCCAACTCCAAATCCCAACTGAGAAAGGTTTGAATTAGATTGCTTGTTATCAGGCGTGTTTGCTCTTTTTATTCCCAAGACAGATTATTTTCATGAATGGCCAAATACTTGTTTAAAGATTAATTATTTCTTGGGAATATTCTGCTTAAATTAATATTTATTATTTGCTTTTATTTTAGTTAAAGTTAACTATGTGTAACATTTCAGCTGCTGCAGAAGAGCCATTCTCGGAATTGTATCCTGAATATCCATCGGGATTGTGTTGTTGTTGGAAAAAGGAAAACACAATTTTAAGTTGCATCAAAAGAAAATTTAGCTAGTTTTCAAATTATGGAAAGCTTTGTTTTATTTTATTCTGCAATTGATCAGAACTTTCCCAAGTATTGAGTCTTGTTCTGTAGCAGAAGGAATGGCAGAAACTCGGAGTGGAGTAAAAAGGGAGAGCAGCCTAGAAGTCAGAAACTAAATAAGTACAACCCACCTTGACCCTTATCTAACTTTAGCCAGGTGCTGACCATTAATTTATAAGCGCCATGTGCATAGACTTTTAGCAATAAATCAGTTCAATTGAAACTTCACGTAAGAGCAATTAATGAGTTGAACAGCTTGATTCCTGGAATTGTGGGTGTTTCATTATTGGAGGTCTTCAAGAAAAGATTGGACAGCCAATTGATGGGGATGCAATAAGGTCTTCTGCCTTGGGCAGGGGGCTGGACTAGAAGACCTCCAAGTTCCCAGTGATTTTATGATTCTACATGTGGTCCTGGTTTTTTGCAGCTGACAATTTCTTCACATTGCCATTTGGGAAAGAATTATAAAAACTGAAAAAAAGGTCAAAAAGGAGGCTACACCCCCCCACCACCACCAAATAAACCCTAGGAAGAGCTACTGAAGGTTTTCTATACCTTTAGCCTCGGGGAACAGGGATATCACAGTCAAATATCTGGAACATTATTACTACAGCATACCTCCTTACGACCTTAGAGCTCACAGAGTTGGTCTGCTCCAGGTCCCGTCAGCCAAACAATGTCAGCTGGCGGGCCCATAGGCAAGAGCATTCTCTGTGGCAGCCCCGGCTCTCTGGAACCAACTCCGCCCCGAAGATCCGTGTTACCTCCACCCTGCCAGACTTCAGAAAAGCCATTAAAATCTGGCTATTCCGACAGGCCCGGGACCGATGATATACTGGAACATCTTGAACATCGGCCCCGATGGCACGTATGACGAATGGTAGTGCATGAATGTTATTATTTTTAACTGTTTTTAAATTGTTTTAAATTGTCTTTAGATGTTTTTAAGGATTATTTATTTGTACATATATTATTATGTTGTACGCCACCCAGAGTCCCTGTGGAGTTGGGCGGCATAAAAGTACGAATACATACATAAATAAATAAATAAATATCGTGTAGGCCGGTTCTCTATCATTCTAAAATGCAGGAAAGGACATAATGGACTTATCTTATGGAAAGGCCAGCTTTCTAATGGAATTCTAGGAGAGAACAAGCTTCTTAACAGCAGGAACCGTTTTGACAGCAGAGAGGTAGATGGGAGCTTTCACTGGATGATGTTTAGATGAAGGCTACGCGTCCATTCATCTGTCAGGGATGCCTTAATTTGGATTCCTGTATTAAGCAGGGGGTTGTTCTCAGTGCGCCAAGTAGCTCTTTCAATGCTTTAAATACTAATTTATTTAATTTATTTGCCTGCCGCACTGACTTTCAGTGACTCTAGGTGGCTTACCCAAAAATAATTCTAATGTTCCTTTATTACATAAATATAACCTCTTCTCCCTTCCTCCCTGCCCAATATTTATGTCCTGAAGATACAGATGTTGCGTGACAGGAAACAGATTGGAGACTGATGACCTTTGGCTTTTCTGAACTGGGGAGGGGAGAGAATCAAGGAGGATTCTTTGTTCCTAAATGCTAAGTGTAACTGATATCAGCAGGAGCCACCTGCGCCCCCCCCCCAAATGCATCTTCCTCTTGACACTTAAGGAGGGATCAAAACGTTCTCAGAAAAAGAAGCCAAAAGCTCAGTTTGCTATTGCCTTTATTAAAGTTGCTAATACCTTTATTAATGCAAATTTATTTTGCGCAATTAACCATACAAATTCCCAAGCAAGGATTGGCAGAGAAATTAGGAAATCCCCAAATTAGGCCAGATATTTCAGCTGTAAGGCTGGTCCATCAAAAAAGATTACCACTGAGGTTTTAGGATGAAGATGTAAGTTAGTGCTCAAAGGTTACTGGTGACATGAAAACAACTGATGCCTCTTCAATGGGAAAATGACAGGGGCATCTCTGCTGCTGAACCCCTTTCCATGAGCAACAGTGCAGACTAAGCAAACATTTGGACATTCAGTTTCTTCTGATTTGCTACATCCTGCCTGAAGTAGAATTCTGGAAAACTTGCTTGCTTTTTTTTTTAAATAAAGTTTTTATTGTTTTTCTCCACAATACATCCATACATACACCTTAATTCATAACAAAATACACATAGTTATACATTTCTGTTTAATAAAACATAAACCAATATCCTAATTTGCACCTTTTATACTTTTATTATCCACCTGTTTTCCTCTTTATATTATATCACTCCCCTCCCTTTACCTCTCTTTCCTCGCTCTACCTTTTTTCTCCTTCTCTCCCACTTTCCTACTTCCCTCCTCTCCCCTTCTTCCCTTCCTTCTCTACTTCCTTTTCTCCCTCTTGTCCCTTCCCTGAGTGTATCTAGTCACAATCCATCTTATAGTTAGCAGACAGGTAACTTATATCCCTAATTCCATTTAATTATCGGTGCAACTCTAAAACTTTTTTTTCAGTATCCATATTTATGCACATATCTTACATTTTCCTAGGTATATTAACTATCATCTCAATGCTGCCTCCTTAACTACCGAATTCTGTGACCTGGATCCTCCACCTTCAATTTTCTATTTTCCTCCAATTTAATCAATGTTATTTGTCTTCTATGCACATTCATTTTCTAACCAATCATAAAATTTCTCCCATACATCATAGTATTTAGAGTCTTTCTTATTTTTAACTTTCATTGTCCATTTCATTCATCCATTTCAAATGAAATATTCATTTCTGCCCAATCTAGTATTTTTAAATTACCTCCCTTTCAGAAGGGGCTTTTGTTGCTTTACACTTTTGCGTAAATGCCATTCTAGCTGCTGCAATTATATGAATAATTAAATATGTATTTTCTTTATTAAATTTTTCTGGTAATATATCCAAGGAATATCTCTGGTTTCAATTCTATACATTGTTTCAATATTTTTTCTATCCATATTTGAATTAAACTCCAATATACTTCAGCTTCTGCACATGTCCACCACATATGATAAAAAGTACCCGGTGAGGAATATTTAATGAAAGATGTGGGTCATTTATATTTCACTAATGGTTCAGATTTACCTGAAACATATGAGATATTAAAAGATAAATAGTAGACTTTGAAGGAATTTCCAATCTCTTAATTTTCAGAAATCAGAATATGACTTAATGTTTCACTACAAGTTCAGAGAAGATGAAAGAGAAATATTAGATATTATTTTGTGTAATTCATGGATTAAGTATTTAATTTGGGTATTAAAAATGAAAAAAATCTCAAAGAAACTCTTGTGAGCCCAGTTTTAAAACATTGCTAAATGATGAGAAGTGAATTTGAATCAGGACATGAGATATTAAGATTTTTCTCTTGAATTTGTTTATTTATTCTGGGAGTCTAAATTTCCTCATGGGGAAATTTTGTCTTGTTCTGTGGTTTCTCAAAGCAGTTAAGACAATTTTGCAAAGGTTTTGTTGAACCTTACATATTGCAGAAAAGACAAGCAGGAGGCTATCACAATATCTAGATGCAAAGAATACTATTAAAATTATTATGAGTTTTTAAAACAATGGCTTGGGTTAGATTGGGCAGTGTTCCAGTATCTCAGGGGCTGCCACAAAGAAGAGGGAGTCAAGCTATTCTCAAAAACACCTGAGGGCAGGACAAGAAGCAATAGGTGGAAACTAATCAAGGTGAGAAGCAGCTTAGAACTAAGGAGAAATTTCCTGACAGATAGAATGACTAATCAGTGGAACAACTTGCCTCCAGAAATTGTGAATGCTTCCAACACTGGAAGTTTTTAAGAAGAGATTGAATAACTACTTGTCTCATTAATAGGTGTAGGATTTTCTGCCTAAACAGGGATCACAACAACCTGTATATGACGCATCAGGTTCCAGAAAATGGAGTAACAGCCATTAGGGAGAAAATATTTTTTTGAAAAATCCATAGTTGGGTTATTTAATAGTTTAGGTGAATAATTTTTCTCCAAGGTATTTCTTTTCCTATGAAGATTTAATATCAGAGCATATGTGGAACAATTCTACTGCTAGATTCACACTAGTGCACTTTCTCCAGCAGAAAATAAAAGGTTTTGATATAGCCAGGATACTGGAGTAAGCGTCAAGGGACTATTTTGAATTGATATGCATTTTAAAACAGTGCAGCTTTTCCACCCATAAAGAGGGAAAGCCACAGATGAAACAAATGTATATGTTTTTACAGCAGACCCAATACATCTGTATTGTTGCCTCTTATTAGCTGACCAGAACACAATATATGTTATGAGTCTGTTTTCATTCCCACACATGTTCCTACTGTATCACTTAAATTAAATGAATATTAAATGAAATTTAAAACAAAATATTTAAAAAAAACCATGCTTGGTAATCTATTGCTCAAAATATTATTTCTTCCAGATCTTCCACATTTCATCTTTATTTTTTTATTTTTAAAAAGATAAACACTCTTGTGTCAATCTCAATTCCTGGTGGACTACAAACCTACATAGAGTTTTGTTTATAGCAATACACAATGGGATACCTTTGTTTTCTTTGAATGTTGTGTGCATTTCCCAGTCTAGCAAAGGATATGGGAGATCTCAAGTGTCTGTCTTCCAAGGATTAACCACAGCTGTCTAGAAGTTGCCACTTACATAATAATACTATATTGGTGGTAATATTGTGATAAAGACAATTATCTTTGAGTATTCCGTGAACTTGAATAACTTGCAAAATCATCTGTAAATCCCTTCAAGGAATAGGACCCATCCCACCTGGTCAGACAGGTTGCAAATGCTATTGATTAAAGTATATTGACTAGTGGGATCTAGGAAGACGCCTTCTTTGGCATTGCCCCCACCCTCTGGAAAACCTTACCCAACGAGGTGAGGTGGGCCCCCACCCTTCTGGCCTTCCAAAAGAATATTAAAACTGGGCTTCGCCAATTGCAACTCGCCATCTAAGATGGATATGTAACCTTGAGGGAGGTTGGTAATGTGAAGCTGCACTGTCCATCTCTGTAATCTTTTAATAGCTCAGTTTTTTTTAAAAAAATCAGTTTTAATTTGGCTTTAACTCTATTTTTATTCATGTTTTATACCACAGCATGTTTCTTTTTTAAATTATGCCTAGAGTGACTTAAATGATAGAGACAGGGTAGAAATACATTAATAAATAAAATAATGATATATTTTGTGAATCACAAAAGGAGATAAGAGCTAGATTAATATTTTATGTTCTGTATTAAATATTTTATATGTAATGCTGAGGTGAAATATTTTATAAAGATGATACGATACTGAAGAATGAGTTAGGGCCAAGTGTAACCAATAGAAAAATGTACTGCACTAAAACCATAACCTTGTTTTACTTAAGGTTTATTGTGGTCATAGACCAACATGATAAAATAAGCAAGCATTATTAGAGTTTTGCAAAAATCAAAACCAGAAGTACACACAGATAACTGATTCAGCTGGATTCATTAACTTCTTTATAAACATAATAATATAATATATATATTTACAATACCATTAGCAGAGTTCTTCTTCCATGTAGCAACAGTTAAAAATAAAACCAAGCAGGAGAGTTAGTTTCATTTCAAAAGAGCAGACAAGCACCAAGTTGGCTGAGAGTACAGAGTGGACAGAGAGTGCAGAGTGGACCTGGAGCCATGCTCAGCCTTAAGCTTAAGTTTTCAGTTTCGATTCTCTGCACAGACTCAGAAGTGTTTAAACTCCTATTGGCTGACTTAGTTGCTATGCCTATTCATTGGCTGACCTTGTTACCATTGGCTCTCCCAGTTCATGAATCTCTTAACAGAACTGCCTCAAAAATGTCTCTATTTGGTTTGGTAGTCTGAAAAAAATAAGTTATTGGATTGTATTATAATGAAGATGAGAGATATGTCCAGAAAGGGTTGTCTCTGCACCATGTACTTCAAACATTCTTAAAAATAATAAGAACTCCTAAATATGTCATATCTTTGTACGTGATATATTATTTGTTTAAAATAAATAAATATTCCTAGATATATTAGCATTTAGATTTGGAACCTGTAGTCCTCTTATTGGAGGAATAGGTCAGGACTTATCAAAATCAGATGAAAATCCTGGTATCTTCCCAAAGAAGAACAGGACAACGGGACCTCCAAGGCTAACTGTACATTGGCAGTAACTTTGAAAAGCCTTTGCACCCATAAGAATACATCAAATAATAGGACAGAAAAACTGTTGTCAAAAATGTCTTATTAGAGTCCAGGGGTGGGTTCCTACCGATACACCCCACAGCTCCGTTCCAGTAGCGGCCTGCAGAATACGCAGTGGCTCCGGTGCAGTCTTCGCCAGTCCGTCACACGGCACCATCTCTTTTTTTTTATGTTTTACTTTATTTTGCTTCCTGTGCATGCGCAGAAGCAAAATCTCACGAAGGGATGCTCTCATGCGTGCGATTTCAGGGTTTTTTTCCTTCCGTGCATGCGCGGAAATAAAAATTTACTGAAATTGTGCGCGTGCGAGTGTCCCCTTGTGAGATTTTGGAAATTTTTGCTTGCTGCGCATACACAGAAGCAAAATGGTGTGGTGGGAACGTGCGCGCAAGAGGAACCCGCCCCTGGATTAGACTTGTATCTGTCTTGGAGGAGAAGTTAACCATGAATTCTAAACTGAAAAAATATTGAAGGATCTCAGCTTCTCAAGAACTCCAAGCTTAAGACCTATTTATTCCTAGTTTTTCTTGAGACAGGTTAACTCTTGTATTGGAACAAGCATTGCCTTCCGTAATGAATACATTTCCTTCACAATATTGGATAGGTCTTCAAGAAACCAATAATGTGCTCCTTTGAAAGATATCTTGGAAATGTTTAAGTATCATTCTAATTCAGTTTGGTGCCCTTAAAACAATCAGGATTGTAGCTCCCAAAGTTCACAATGGACTCTGGCTGAAATCCTGGGAAGGCTGCTTTAATTAATATTGAAACATCTTGCTTCTTGTTTTCAAACCAAACCCTCTTCATGATGATGTATCAGTCAGGAAAAAGGATACACCAAAAAGGGATTCCTATCTATCTCTCTGTTGTTGGGTCTGGAGACTGGCTGGAAGGCTGTTCGTTTTGCTGTTTTAAAATTTGCATTCCATCAGTTTTAACCGGCACTGTAAACAGAAATAAATTATAGGAGTGGGAGTTTAATATTATCTAGGAAGCCACACACTGCAGCAATATAAACTGATCTTGATTTCCTTCTAACAGCCATTCCTTCAATCCCAGAGATTAAAAAAAGGTGATAGCGGGGTCTTTTACTGATAACCTCTGAATAAATGCCAAGGGATTGATAAGGACTCCCGTATAACTAAGTTTCCCTTATCATACTGTGCCTTTTGGAATCCTAAAATCAGAACTATAGTAAGTACTAATAGAGGCTGAATTGGGGCTTGGATAATACCTGCCACCACTGCTTAATTGTTTAAAGCATTAGCCTGAATGTTTCACTTCGGAAGGCAAGGATAGCATTACCAGGGATGCTGCAATTAATCAATATTAAATAATAAACTTCACAATGAATAATGAAAGTTAAACTCTACAGCTCACAATGATGGATACGATTGTTACGTTTGAGTATATGTTTATTATAATTATCCTCATTCAGGTATTTCTATATAGTAAGTTAAAAGTGCTGCTGCATCAGAAAATCTTATTCGCCAGCAAATAATTTAAAAATCAGGACAACTGAAAAAAGTCAGAGATTCGTGCCCACCTCTGAAACCTATCACTGATCACTCCTGACCAGAAGTAGGAAGCTAAAGAATATTACACTTCTTTCATAGAATAGAATAGAATAGAATAGAATAGAATAGAATAGAATTATTTATCGGCCAAGTGTGATTGGACACACAAGGAATTTGTCTTGGTGCATATGCTCTCAGTGTACATAAAATAAAAGATAAGTTAGTCAAGAATCATAAGGTACAACACTTAATGATAGTCCAGGTACATATAAGCAATCAAATCATATTAGGCACCAGTCAATATAAATTGTAAGGATAGTGACAACATTAAGTGACACAATAAGATAACATTAACAAACAATTCGGAGATCTAGCACATGCAATGTGTGTATTAATCTAGCGCTGAGATGTTCCTGTAACCCATTGATCTTCCCAATCATAGAATTCTTCAAATATTTGATTTGAAACTTCTCTTTGGAATTCAGTGAAAGTCTAGGCTCCATTCTGCATATAATTAATAGAACAGGTAGACTCTCAAACTTTTTTAAAAAAATGTATATTTTGAAATGATTGCTCATGTATATGTTTCTCTTCTCTTTCAATAAGGATTTCCTTCGTAACATCCCAGGAAGCATCTTCTCATCCGAGCTGTGTGATCATTGGATTTCTTTAATGGATGAAGGGAACCATGAAGAGAAAATGAAAACCATCCACAGGTAACATTGCTTGTGTGTATACACACACACACACACACACACACACACACACACACACACACTTTTACAGTTTGGCTTCCTACCACTGTTCCTTGATATTTTCTGAAAAACTGACCCAGGAAATATATATACGAGAGTGAGTCAAAAAGTAATGCCATTTTATTTAGGACAGGTATAATTACCAACACAGGAGCATGTAGCATACATCAAAATGAAGCTGGTCCTCTGTGGATCACATCCCTACTTCTCAACATAGTCACCGTTTCTCTC
>JANHGD010006682.1:17851-30245 GCA_027560375.1 Imantodes cenchoa
CGGCCCAGAGCCAGTGGCTCCGGAGCCGTGAGTCACTTTTAGGGTGCTACCCCCACGGCACTGTGGCCCGTGGGTGTAGGAAATCACCACTGGTGTCAGGTCCAATGGGGTGCTAGGAAGAGAACCTCCGCCCTCTCTACTAGGATTTTTTGAATCACCCTCGGGATGATTGGAAGAGGGGGAAATGCGTATAGCAGCCCTGGAAGCCAAGGACTGCAGAGAGCATTGACTGCTTCTGACCCTGGCTCAGGGAACCTTGCAAAGAACCTCAGCAGGTGTGTGTTGGCCTTGGTTGCAAAAAGATCACTATGGGTTGGCAGAGCCTCTGGACTAGTAATTGAAATAGGTCTGGGTGCAGGCGCCACTCCAAGTGGTCTATGGTGAACCTGTTTAACCAGCCCGCTGGCACATTCGATATTCCGGAGATATGCTTCGTCCAAATTGACTGCTCCGTCCATAGTGCTAATTCTGCTCTGCCCATAGTGCTAGTCTCTCTGCTTCCTTCATGACCTGTCGGGACTTGGTGCCCACTTGACAGTTGATATGGGCCCAAGTGGCCACACTGTCTGTCAAAATTAGTACATGGGTGTCCCGCAACAATTGTTGGAAATGTTGCAGTGTCAGGAATACAGCCCTAGGAGGTTGATGTCGACATCGGTCAAGTCCGGTGGAGTCTAACAACCTTGAGTCACTTGAGATAATACGTGGGCTCACCACCCATACAGACGCCTGTCCGTTGTGATGGAAATTCTGGTGGAGTCTTTGAACAAAGAGTCCTTCTGAACATCCTTGGATGTCCACCAACACAATGAGTGAAGGACCGTTAGTGGCACCATTATTGTGGATGTGGAATAGCTGGTTTGTGTCCGCTGGTGTGGTAACAGACACCATTGTAGTGTGCAAGCGTGGAGCCTTGCACAAAGAACCACTCTGATACACAAAATCAGTTTTCCCAACAACTGGGAAAGAAGAGCCAGCAGAACTTTCCAACATCGACAGACCTGGTGTACTAGAGATGTGATGCTGGTGCATCAATCGGGCGACAGGAAAACCTTGCACGTTGTGGTGTCGATGATAGCTACAAGGTGGAGAAGGGTGATGGTTGGGTTGAAGTTGCTTTTTACATGGTTGACTGAGAAGCGTGAGCTTGTAGTACACAGAGTGTGTAACACAGGTCTTCTTTTGCTTTGATTGGATGAGAATATTGTCTAAGATGTGCCCTGAGATACGCTACTACCACCGCCAGAAGTTTTGTTAATGTTCTCAGTGCTGACGAGAGACCAAACGGCACGGCACAGTACTGATAATGATGTCCTGCCATATAAAATTGCAGCAATTGTCTCTGTGACGGTCACACTGGCATGTGGAGGTAACCTCCTGCAGATCTATGGAGGTTAGCCAATCGTTCTGGTGGATGCACCCTAGAATGGAACTGAGGAAGTGCATCTTGAAGCGTCTGTTATTTATGTGGGTGTTGAGACACTTCAGATCTAACATGGCTCTCCACCACCACCCTGAGCCCTTGGGGACTAGGAATATGATCGAGTAAAAATGTAGACCCTCTTGACCCAAAGGGACCCTCTCTGTCGCTGAGATGTCCAACAAGTGTTGGATCTCGGCTTCTAATAGAGCCCTCGTGGTGGGGTTGGTAGGGGTGGGACACTGGAGACATCATCTCGGGGGTTTGAAACAAATTCCACAGTCAGCCGGACTTTACAGTTTGGAGGACCCAGAGGTCCGTGGTCATGACCTCCCACTGGTCAGCAAAATGTTGTAAGCGACCGCCGATGGGAGGGTGTGCTAGGAAGTCACTTTGACTTGCAGAAACCCCTAGAGCTTAAGCCTCTAAAAAGTCACCTCGCCTGACTAAACTGTCTGCCCTGTCCCTGCCATAAGGTCTTTCCTGGGCTCTATCCACCCCGGTAGTGGGACCTCTGGTAAGTGAGGGCACCAAAGGCCACGTCCTTTCGAAAGGAAAACCGGTGGAAATAAGGAGTCAGGCAGCGGTTGGACCTGCAATAGAGGCTGGGTAACACCTTTCGCTTATCTCTGGTCTCGACCACAATCGAATCCAAGGCTGGACCAAAAAGATTACCTCCCGTGAAAGGAGAAGTGACAAGGTGCCATTTTGATTTCATGTCCACCTGCCACTGGCGGAGCCACAAGAGTCTACGGAAGGACATATTGGTGGCCATTGCTTGTGATACAAAACTAGCAGAATTAAGAGTAGTATCTGCTGAAAATTCAACCACTGCCAAAAGTTTATTCAGATCCTAGTCCATTCAGGTGTCCTCAGGCGCCAATCTGGCCAGCATCTGTTTGATCCACATTATAGATGTTCGATTGAAAAAGGATGTGGCTGTAGCCATTCTAAAGGACCAAGCAGCCACCTGATGGGTCTTACACAAAACCGATTCAGCTCTTCAATCCTCCGGTTTCAAGCCTTCTGAAATCCCTGAAGGCAGAACCGCAGAGACGAACCGCTACCAGGAGATCAACTGACGGGAGCTGCAATAGGCTCTCAAGCTCCTCCCCTAGGCCATAATGTTTCTTATCAAAAGAAGAGGGGGGTGAGATAGAGGCTGGCTGCGACCATTGTCTCTGAACAGTTTCTATAAACATTTTAGAAGGGGGAATAACCTCCTTCTCCTGGACTAGCACCAAGAAGACTTTCTGTAGGGTCAAACCCCAGTGAGGAGGGTGCAGAAGCGTCTGACCCTCCCATATTTGCCTTGAGTGTAGCCTTATATAAGAGGGTCTTAAATAAGGCAGGATTAAAAAGGCCTTTAAAGACAGGTTGATCTGGTATGAAACCCTCGTCTTTTGACAAGTCCATATCATTGAAAGTTCTTTCAGCCACCACCAACCCTTCACCCCGAGCAGATGAATGTGGCGAATACTCAGGTCTAAGCTTGGCCCAAGTTTGCTGAGTTGGGACCTGATTAATTGGGAGGGGCCATCTCTGCTGAAGTCCTATAGTTATATCCTGTATGGCTAATGAAATCATAGCCCTGATGTCCTGAGGTTGACCCTCCCCTGGATTGACCCTCCCCTGTGCAGAGCCCCGCTGCAGTAGGAGTAAAGGTAGCCGAAAGGGTTGCCTTCTGGGTAGGATCAGGTGGAGATATAATGGCTCCCTGGTTAATATCTCCCTGAGATACTATGGAGAGTTCAGCTACTCCCGTGTCCTGGGGACAGACTATGTGGTCTGGGGACCAATTCTGAACTGCCCTAGGAGAATATTCAGGCAGATTCTGGACTACTTCCTGAGCTTCTGGAGGTACCAGAAGCTAGTACCTTCTGGACTACCTCCTGAGAATTAATTACAGGTGCCTTGACCAGCTCAACTTGATGCTGGGCTTTGGCAAACTCCTTTTCGAGTGCTCTGAGGAGGCGCTCAGCATCCTTGAGGGCAGCTGAGGAGGCCTTACTGGAAGAAGTAGACTGCTTAGGAGCGCTCTTTGATTTATGGCCCTTCCTGGTAGCCCCACTGGTCTCGTCACTGGCAGAAGTAAATGCCATCCTTTCTTCCCACTACAGGGGCAGTTATATCTGTTTAAAGTCCCAGGAAACAGGCAGATCAGAAACGCTGGACCTGTCAAACCTTTGATTCAAGCACTCACTGCTGTTGGTACAGGCACACTGCCAGTATTCCCCAACGGAGTATAACCCCTGAGGGCAGAAACTCCTGTCACACAGTCCAAAAAGGCTGGGGAGAGATAAGGCGATCTCACGCTGGGATTAATCCCGAGAGCAGGGGCTCGTAATTTATCCGGCAAGGGAGTGATACCCTGAGGGCAGGGACTCATCAAACATCAGGCAAGAGTCCCAAAGATCAAGACAGGTGGTGGCTGTCGACCTGGAGCCCAGAGAATCGCACACACTGCACGCTGCAAAAAAAATCCTGCATGGATCTCTAAGAGTGAAATAGCTAATCAACATTCGCTCTGAGGGCAAGAAAATGGTGCCCGCAATGTAGCCACTCTGCCCTTCGTCATTGCTAGCAGGCTAGGTGATAGGAGGAGGAGCTCCTGTCAGTATGCTAGGAGGTCCCAGAGCCGTGGTTTTGGCACGAAACTCCACCTTCAAAAATGGTGCCCACTTTTCTCCACCGCCGGACAGCTTTCCCTACTTAGCCTTGAGCCGCAGATTGCCAATGAGAAGTATAGCCCACTCAGGGCATGAAATCCAGCTCTGAAAAAATTGCACAACTGGCTCTCTCGTTATCCCCACAAGGAGAAACGGCAGGGAAGCAAGTTGCTCCCACGCCTCACAGCTGATCTTTAAAGTGGAGTATAGCCTGCTCAGGACAGGGACTCTGGCTGCTCTTTATTATTCTCACCGAGAGTCCAAGCACTTTTCTCTGTTCCTAAAGAATTAAGGTAAAAGGAGAAGGAAATTACATGATCCATTCGTTCAACTGATTTAAAAGAACTGATCCAGATCGAAGCCAATGGAACAGAAAAGGCATGACCATGTCTATTTTTAACTCAGTCCCTTAGCAACTGACAGAAGTTAATCTCCCATGCTTAGACTCTCCAAGCAGCGCACAGGACAAGTACAGTATTCCGATCCTATGCAGAAAAAGTTACTTTGGATCCCATGTCAAGATGTTGAGAGAAACCCAAACCTGAGGGCAGATCCTTAAACATTTCATGCCTTTTTCTGGCATCACCTAGTAACCAGGCAGACTAAGGGAAATGCTCAGGAGTTCTTATAAAGGCAGTGCCAGGGTATGACTTTGTGTTGCTTCCCTGCCGCCACCTGCTTAACCTCTTCGAAATACTAATTTAAGACAAATACTGTGTATCAACTGCAGTTGAAACACAGTATAAAAATATAAAAGTAAGACTATAAATAAGGATGAAGATTAAATTAAATCATTTGGCTTGGTAATAGGAAATGAGAACTGAGAAACAAGAGAACTGGAAGATATAAATGGAAACAAACTAGAAAATCCAGTGTTGTGACTTATTTTCTTAGTGACAGATAGATATTTAGTAAAAGAAAATGGCAGAATGTCAAACACAATGTCTTCTACTATGTCTTCCTCAGAATAATTCCCAGTTTCAATAAGCAAAATCTTTTATTTATCCTTCACGCATGAATTCTAGTAGCATTGCACCTCCTGTCTCTATTCTTTCTTTTAGCAATTCGATCAAGAATATCCACTCTGCTTTGCCTCCACATCAAACCATACACAAGCTATTTTCATTAAAGCTTCCTTTCCTTAAAACAGCTCCATGTTTTGACACCAACCATATCTAGCCTTCTGTTCTGGGTCTCAAAATCATAATGCAGTTTTAATAATTTTAAATTTTACTTTTAATTTCAGGTCAAAAAGTATGTTTACTACAGGTACATATCTTCCTTCCTTAGCGAAATGCATGGATGCTTCAGACTTAAGCTAACTTGCACTTCACAACACTGAAGATGTTGTAAATGAACCCTCTTTGGAAATCTGACATTAAACAAATACTTCTCTTTGTAAGGTATTTTTCATACAGGGCTGGAAATGTAATTACATTTAATTTTTATAATAAAGTTGTACAATTACAGGATGTGGTGTTAAAAGGTACTTTTTATTGTTTCCTATCATGTAAGTGTGTGCTTCATTGCTTTTTTATTCAGTTTTTCTTGTTGTGGGAGGCATTATAACATTGGATAAACCATGCATCTAGGGATAAAAATGGGATGTTCCATTATAATGTACATTACCCTGACAAAAAGCCACTCTTCCTTCTTTCCTAGCTATACTTGCAAAGTGATCCAAGTGATCCATGTATGAATAGATTGTAACAGTGACTTAAATCAAACCTATGCAATTGTGTTCTCAATTCCTTATGCGAACCGTGTAGTTTTCTATTTCTGAATCCCAGACTCTTTTTTATTATAAAAATTTATTTTTACCTCTATTTCAAAACAATCACACATAATATTATTCGATATTATTATCTGTAAATAGAACCACCATGTAGCGGATCCAGAAATGCCACTATGGAAGACGCGAAGATGCTAAAGTTCATATTTATTTATTTAGAAAGGTTTTTATTTATGTGTTTATTTATTTGCTGCCCATCTCATATCCTTTAGTTAGCCAACCACTTTCAGTATGAAGTTTCCCCATTGGGTCCCCAAGCCATCAGGATTGTCCTTGTTGAGGGGAAGAGGTGATGCTACTCCTCTCTGCACCACTTTGAAGAGTAATCCAGAAAACCCACTAGCTGACAAGGGTTGCCAAATATACAGGGGGCTTCGATACAAAGCCTCTTTCTGCTAACGGGGTTTCTGGAAAAGCAATCAGAGCAGCCAAAAGGAAGTGTTTGCGTCTGCTTTGCTTTCAAAAGTGAGGGGAGACAGCCCTGCTTGGTAAAGCAGATTCAAAAGGGTGTTATGCTCAAAGGAACATCAAAGGGAAACACCTCTTCTAACTTTCACACAGCCCTCTCCTACAGACTTTCAGAATAAGATGCCAAAATCGGAAACAGCTATTACGAGAACACCGGTAACTGAATATATTAGCATCTTGCTCTCCTTTATATTCCAGAAATACATTTTAACATAAACCACTATTACCAAAGGCTATGATATTTTTATGTTATTTATTCCAATATGCTGGAGCGTGGGGAGAGGTGAGAAGCACAATTACTCCATCAGACATTTAATTTCCATCAACCATCTTCTGGAGGAAACCACAGGGTGCAGCAGAAAAGTCAGATGGAAAGCAAGAACAGCAGTTGAGGTACCACATACTTTAGCCTCCTACTTTATTCTATTCTAGCTAATCATCGCAGCCTGATTTTCCTCCTCCCTTATTCTTTCCTATAACATTTTTTAAACCGTAATTCTGTTAAAAGGGATTTTCTTGTTACCTAGCTTTTGGAGCCTTTCTGGGGAAAAAAATGTTCCAAATCAGGAGTAGAAACTGATGACTTTCTGGATGTCATTGAACTACAATTCTCAACAGCCCCAACCAATGTGACTTCCCTTGTCCAGCTAAAATCAAACCAGCCTACTTGGCTAACATGCCAGCACCATCTTTATACTCAGACCAATGGCCATATCCCAATAGTCAAGAAGAAGCTCATTTTAATTTTGTTAACTTAAACAGAAAATCCCACTTTTATATTAGGGAGATGAAACTTCAATGCACCTCATCATATGCTTTCCTATCATCATGATAGCTGCCTTTCAATATTTAAGAACTGATAAGGAGAAGATGGGATCAATGTATTCTCCAAAGCACCAGCGAGCAGGACAAGAAGCTTATCAAAGAGAGATCCAGCCTAGAAATAAGGAGAAATTTCCTGTCTGTGAGAAAAATTAATCAGTGGACAGGCTTACCTCTAGAAGTTGCAAATACTCCATCATTGGAGGTTTTCAAGAAGAGATTAGATAGCCATGTGTCTGGAATGGTATAGGGTCTCCTGTTTCAGCAGAGGGTTAGAATGGAAGAGATCCCTTTCAACTCTATTATTCGGTATTCTGCATTCATCCTTATATCACTTTACTATCAAACTAGTGAGTCCTTTGTCTGCATAATTCTAGCTGGAATTCAGTTTGCACCAGTATGCCACTGTGTCCCAAGCGATCCAATTGGCTAATTTGTGGGCTGCAGGGGAGCTGTTTCACTAGAGGAACAGGGAGACCAAAGGCAACATAAAGGCAATGATTTCCTTCTCTTTCCTCTGGAGTGAAATCGAAGTCTTATCACTCTCCTTTCTCCTAAGCAGAGAGGAAGGAATTCTCTGCATTTCTGTTGCTAATGACAGCAGAAACTCAATCGTTTTCTTCTCTTTTGTGTCCAAATGAAGGGAGGGATGCTTCATTGCCTTTTCTCTTCTCCCAGTGAAGACAATGAAGACTGCCAAGTATAAGGATGGGAGACACTCTGGTGCAGAGGGAAGTTGTATATCAATGGAAGAAAGTTAGTGGGAGTGGGGGGGAGAACAAAGGCAAAAGTCTTATGAAACAAATCTCGTGAATCAAAACCATAAGGATAAGCAACATATTTGTCCAATACTTCCATAATCTCTTTATATTTACAACTATCAATATAGCTTTTCCATTTATTTATTTATTTTGTCGTGTTTATGTAGTGTATATTGGAAGTGGTGACCCTTTGAGAGTTATATGCAATGAAATATTGTTTGAATGTATGCCGATTAGTATACATTCAAAGTGACAATAAAGTTAATATTCTATTTCATTTGTTTTGATATGAACAAGTTTGACAATGAATTAAGACATCATAAAACGAGTGTTTGTGGGCTGCAATGACACATCTAACTAAATCTATGGTATTTTTTAAAGAAATTCATTTTAAAACAGCTTGCTAATAATACATTTACAGCACAGGGTTAAAAAATAGAAATATAGGATACAAATTAAAGAAATATTTTTATACAATTACATACAAGCCAATGTTTGTTAGTGAAATTTCTTTAATCGTTAAGAATGTTAAAGATAGCACATCAAATCTTAACAAAGTCATGTTAGTAAGAAAAAGTGTACCATACTTACGTATAATTAAAACCCTATTATAATAACTGATATAATACACAGATAGGTTAAAAGAAATTTAAGATAAAATGTTTCAAATGAAGAACTTAAGTTATAATGCAAAAGCAAATGAACAGTACTTTAGAGAAGTTCAAAGCCTAAAACAAGGTTATTTAAATTTTGTTTAAAATCTGAAACATAAAAAACTCAATAAAAATGAGCCAAACTTTAAACTTAAAATACACAATTAAAATTCAATTAAGAAGTTCAATATATACTTTCAAATCACTAAAATTTGCACCATTGTGTAGTGCAAAAAGTACTATAATTAACCTTAGCACAGTTATGCAACGATATGTGCTATGTGTGCAGGTTAAATTATACTCATAGTCTAGTTTGGTTTTTTAAAAATTCATTTTGTAAAGAGATGAAAAGGTGCGTTGGTCTTACCTGATATGCCTCTTCTCGTGGGTTGGAGCTAGCATTCAGAGTGGGTTGTCCTCGTCCAATCAGATTGAGGATTGAGTCTGTTAATCATTTTGAAGCTCCGTCTGCCATCTTGGCCCTAACTTAGATGAAGCCGAAGAAAACAGACTCAACGTGGAAGGAAAAACAGAGACAAACAAAGTCCAAGTAGACAGAAGTATCCTGGCCCCCATCTGACTGCCGCCAAGTTCTGTAGAAAGAACTATAATGGAGTGACCGAAATAAAAACTCAGGAAAATAATAGGTAAGGCTGAATGCTAGCTTCAACCCACCAGAAGAGGCGGATCAGATAAGACCCCAACACCCCTTCTTCATAGTGGTTTGAGCTAGCATTCAGAGTGGGACATACCAAAGCAAAAAAAAGGTCCCAAGGGTGGGAAAGAAAAACAAGAAAAAATAAAATGGCCCATACATACCCCAGTCCAACTTAAGGAACCTCGAGAACGTGCTGCAAAACTCTAGGGCCAAAAGCAGCCTCTGCAAACGCAAAGGAATCAATTTTGTAATGCCGAATAAATTGTGTCAGTGACGCCCAGGTGGCCACTTGGCACACCTCCTCCAAGACTGCTTGAGTAGCCCAAGCCGCGGATGTAGTTGCGCTTCGCATGGAGTGCACCATGATGCAGTCAGGACATGGTTGGCCGGAAAGGTTATATGCCTTTGTGATCGCAGCACCAATCCACCTGCCCACGGTCGTAGATGACACCTTGAGCCCAAGGGAGCGAGGCAAGAAACCAACCAAAAGAGCCTCCGTCTTCCAGAAGGTAGACATCCGGTCGATATAGACTCGGAGGGCTCTCCGAACATCCAGAGTGTGCCATTGTCTTTCGCGAGGATGGCATAGGTGGGAACAAAAGGAGGGAAAAATCAGCTCCTGTGATCGATGAAAGGTGGAATTAATCTTTGGCACAAACATGGGGTCCAATTGAAGAACGTCCCTGTCAGATGCACAAATCCTGACAGATAGACAGAGTGGAGCGCTCGGAAATTCTGCACGCCGAAGTAATTGCTAACAAAAAAGCTACTTTATAGGATAGCAGCCTAAGGCCCACAGACCGTAGAGGCTCATAAGGCGATCAAATCAGAGACTGAAGGATACGCGGGAGTCCCAGATAGGGAACCTGTGGACCATCGGAGGGCAGAGTTTGGAAGCCCTCTTTCAGGAAATGTCGTAACGTGGGACAGTGGGCAAGCGACTTGAAGTGATTGCAAGACAAAACTGAAGACAACGCCGCCACTTGCCGTCGGAGAGTGTTGGGAGACAGACCCATTGCTAGACCCCATTGTAGAAACCATAGAATTTTGGGATCGGCACCCATAGGGGCGAAAGGCCCTCTGACATACACCAGCCACAAAACAACCTCCACGTCGCCGAATAGATACGATCTGTGGGTGATCACTTGGAAGCCTGGATGGTAGCAATTATGCTAAACATTATCTAGGAACAATTGTGGTGCCGGGATGACATCAAGCTCCAGCAAATATTTGACAAATAATGGGTCTTGCATAGTGGATGTTCCCCCTGTAACGATAGGGGCTGGGGTTGGGAGCCCCACTACGTTACAAGCCTTGAAAAATAATGACTTAAATAAGGCCGGAGGGGAAAGACCCAAAGAGACCAGTTGTTCTGCCAACAGCCCCTCATCCTCAGACAACGCAAGGTCCTCATATTCCCCCTCTTCCAGAAGAGGGGCCTGAGTGCCATTGCTAGAAATGTCAGAGTATTTATCTGGATTGTGCGATCGTGGTAGGCCACTGCCCTATCAACTGCTGGCACAGGCCGGGGTAAATGGTCAGAAAGACCCAAAGGAGGTCTGGTCAGTTGTTGGAAATCAGCAAGACACTGCTGTACTGTAGCAGCTATGATCATTTGCAAATTGGCTGGATCAACATGAGCTGTAAGCCCCAGCAGAGCCAGAGGCCGGGACACAGGTGAAAGGGCCGCTGCCACCGATGGCTGACATGGCGCCAGAGGAGCAGGGTTAACAAATCCAGCTGACTCCCACATATTAGTATTTATAAGCGCAGGCCGGGATTGTCCATGGCCAATTGATACCCTTGGTCCCGTTCTGTCGTGTTAGTGCCAGATGGTAGGGGGAGGGCCACTGGGCCGCCCAGGAAACAAGCTTTTGAAGGGTGCAGTCCCTTAATTGCTCATCTCTCTCCACCGCTCATGGAGAAGTGGATGGGGCCCAGTGACCCTTGGAACTAGCGGAAGAAAGGTGGCAGTCCTCATTGGGGCCCTCTCTGGGGGACTTTTTCTACCGCTTGCCTGACAGTTTTGCTGTTGAAGTGGAGGTAATGGCATCCGCCATCTTAGAAGTAGTTTCCTCGACAATTTAAAATGGCCACCTTGTTCAAATTGCTTTTGTGATTGGCGGGAATATGTCAATCCGGCGGTGCCGATCTAGAGCAAGCTTGGAACTATCCAGGCACTGATCTTGCAGGCTGCATCAAGGAAAACTGCCGAATCCAAAAAGGGGGCGAGCCAATAGCAAGCAAGCTCGAACGTTCAATCTAGGCTCCCCTTGCAGCCGAGCAGAAAGTGAGGAATGTCCTTTCCCACCCTAAAGCCCTGAAAGCTAGCGGCTAGAAATGGGTGTTCAGAAAACCTGCCAATGATTGCTGGGCTCAAAGACAGATACTGCAGCCAATGTAAATGGCCCAAGCTGCACCCACGGCAAGCGTCTTGGAATGAAGGGCACTAAAGGAGCCGTCCAGGAGCTGTCGAGCAGGCTAAAGGCTGTCACTCAGGATAAATGGCCCTGGTCCTGGAGGTCGATCAAGCGCAAGCACTGGGATGATCAAAGCACTTGAGGCTGATAGCCGCAGCTGTGGCAAGAGCTGAAGCCCAAAGGCTGACGAGTTCTCCCTGATGAAGATGTAATAGGAGGCAGGGGAGAAAATCACTCACAGATTTTTCAGACTGAAGATGAGAAATAATTTTCCAAAAAGGTTAGAGCTAGCAATCAGATGAGCGTGTAAAAACCCATGTCTGTCCTCTCTGAAGACTGAGTCTAAGCTGGGGCCAAGATGGCGGACGGAGCTTCAAAATCATTGACAGACTCAGTCCTCAATCTGATTGGACGAGGACAACCCACTCTGAATGCTAGCTCCAACCACCATGGCCTATGCTAATCTAATTTATCTAAACATATGCATTGTAGGGAATGAACTGAAACTATCAGTTGTTCTGATAAAATCACAAAGGGCTCGGTTATGGTACCATTTATTATAAGTACATTGTACGTGATGCAGACTCTCAGATTTGCACAGATCATTTTTTATTTTTAAAAAAGAGAAGAGTTGTCACTGAAACTATTTCAAGCCTTATTTTCTCTTTTGAATAGGCATTACAATCTTAACATCCATTAAACAAAACTGTTTTCATTATGCAACTCAGCAA
>JANHGD010006683.1:99228-115016 GCA_027560375.1 Imantodes cenchoa
TCTTGGCCTTGGCCTTGGCCCAGCTCATGATGTCTTTCAAGATTCTTTGGGCTTTTTGGCACGACTTTAGCAACAGAGGGGTCAATGACTGGGATACACTACCTGGCTCAGTTGTGACATCCTCAAACCCTCATAACTTTAACCTTAAACTCTCTAGCGTAGACCTCAGCCCATTCCTAAGAGGTCTGCAAGGGGGCATGCATAAGCGCACCAGCGTGCTTACCATCCCTGTCCTATTGTTCCCATTTGTTTCTATTCATTTCTTATGCTTATGCTTAATACCTGTTTATATGTTATGTTTATATGTTATGTTTATACTTATACTTGTTTCTCATACATGCATGACAAAATAAATAAATAAAACTAAAATAAAACAGTAAAAATGTGATATGAAATTGTCGTAAAAGGTAGAACAAAGGATAAATTTTATTTTTAAACACATGAGAAGCAAAAGGTCACTGAAGGAGAGAAAGATTTTCAAAGGAAAAAAAAAAACCTCTGAGTAATTTACTTCCCCAGAGGCAGACTTTGCTAAAATGCAATGGAATGAATTATTTTCCCCTGTTTATACTACAGGAAATCTGAGGGACAGATGTCAGCAACAGGCATAAATTTCCCAGGAGATGCAAGGGAGGGAGGATATAAAAAAGAGATTCAAGGCAGATAGATTTATGCCAGAACAGGTGATAAAACATGTGAGCATCTGAATCCTAGCAGAGCTTCAAAGCTATCAGGGAAAAAATCTGCATACTCCCCAGAGAGATTCAGAAAGAAAAAACTAAATATCATTGAAAAAATATCCCAGAGACATTTGAAAGCCTTGGAGAAAATGGAAGATAGGAATCTGAACTAATAGAATTGAGATAATCTAGTCCAGAGGTCTTCAAACTTGGCAACTTTAAGACTTGTGGACTTCAACTCCCAGAATTCAGCTCCCAGAAGTTGCCAAGTTTGGGGACCCCTGATCTAGTCTGCAGACATAAGTCAGTCAAGAAGAAAATTTCCACCAATGCTCTTTGAGGTCCATCTATAGCACAGGAAATGGAAGAATAACCAATAACAAGCCATGAATCAAGATTAAATATATGACCATAAGCCAATACTTGTAGAAGAGATTCAACCTAGAAATAAGGAGGAACTTCCTGACAGTGAGAACAATCAACCAATGGAACAGAAGTTGCCTTCAGAAGTTGTGGGAACTTCATCACTCGAGACTTTCAAGAAGAGATTGGACTGCCATTTGTCAGAAATGGTCTAGAGTCTCCTGCTTGAGCGGGCCAGGGGGGTGGACTAGATGACCTACAAGGATAAAGACCTACAGACAAAGATAGTCTGCTATCTTTCTTTAGAAGCTAGGCATTTGAATGTCTGTAGAGATTCCCAGTCATCCAGGTCATGGTTGTCCCAAAGGTGCTTTTTTTAGGAGGCAACTGGACTTTCTTATTTGTTCGGTTTTTTGAAGATACTTTGCTTCTTCAGTTCTGACAGGATAATGGGAATGGAAGGATTTATATTGCTTGCAGACAGCTGGTCATTTACATCCTTTTAGAGGATCCCTGAAGAACTTGGAGGTTGACCTGTGTCCTCAAGGTCACCTGAGTAATGCTCCTGGTTCCTGCAGCCTGCAATTTTTCCTCTGGAAATTCCTTCCTACTCCCACACTATTCAAAGGGAGTTCATCCCAAATTGTATAGCTAAAAGTCTGTAGAGATCCTCAGATATCCAGGTCATGGTTATCCCAAAGGTGCTTTTTCAGGAGGCAACTGGACTTTCTGGTTTTTTCTTTGAAGACATTTTGCTTCTCATCCAAGAAACTTCTTCAGCTTGTGATAAATGCCCTTTGATTTTGGCATTTGCATCATTCAACAGCAAAGAAATGGACACTTGATCCTACAATTCTTCCAGTATTCATACAATAGCTATAATTTGCAGACCTGTAACAACAACAACCGTAATAAAAACCAGGGTCAGTCTCTCACTATGCAGTTATGGCCACCATCTTGAGTCTTTTTTCATCCTCTTCACCCAAATGTTTCTTGACTTGAAACAATATTTTATTCCTGGGTCTCTACCAGAGGTGGATTTCAGCAGGTTCTGACCAGTTCTGGAGAACCAGTAGTGGAAATTTTGAGTAATTCTAGAGAACCAGTAATGGAAATTTTGAGTAGTTCAGAGACCTGTACTGGAAATTTTGAGCAATTCAGAGAACTGGTAAGTACCACCTCTGACTGGCCCTGGCCCCATCTATTCTCTGCCTCCCGAGTCCCAGCTGACATTATTTTCCCTCTTAATATCTGTCTTTAGTCTTTTTCCCCTCTTATTTTATCCCAATTTTAATTCCAACAATCAAAGATGTGGTCCTTTCCCAACTTATATATTTCTAATATTAGTACTACTTCATTTATTTCCCTTTTCTTATGTTATTTTATAACTTCATTTCTATAGAGTTCCCTGTGGAGTTGGGCGGCATATAAGTCTAATAAAGATATATATTATTCATACATCTATTTTATCTTTATTACAATTTATACAATGAATAAATAAACAATTTATTCATACTTATATAATAATAATTATTATTATTATTTATTAAATTATTATTATTTATTAAATTTTTATGCTGCCAACTCCCGAGGGACTCTGGGCAGCTTAACAACAGAATAAACATTAAAAACATTAAAAACATTAAAACAGGTTAAAACCCATACATATTGTTTCATGGCCAGATCTCGCTGATTACAACCACGAGATTAACAGCCCCAAGCCTGCCGGAAAAGCCAGGTCTTTACTGCTTTTTGGAAGGCCAATAGGGTGGGGGCAGTCCGAAACTCCAGAGGTAACTGGTTCCAGAGACTTGGAGCAGCCACAGAGAAGCCCCCCCGCCCTTGTGGGCCCACCAGCCGGCACTGTTTAGCTGATGGGACCTGAAGGAGGCCAACTCTGTGGGATTTCACCAGTCACTGGGAGCTATGTGGCAGAAGGCGGTCTCAAAGATAACCTGGTCCTGAGCTACGTAGGGCTTTAAAAGTAATGACCAACACTTTGAATTGTGTCCAGACACCAATAGTGAGCCAGTGCAGCTCGCGGAGAATTGGTGTAATGTGGGTGTACCTAGGTGCACCCATGACAGCTCGCGCAGCTGCATTCTGGACCAATTGTAGTCTCCGAGTACTCTTCAAGGGTAGCCCCATGTAGAGCGCATTGCAATAGTCTAATCGTGAGGTGACAAGGGCATGATTGACTGTGAGGAGAGCCTCGTGATCCAAGTAGGGTCGTAATTGGAACACCAGATAAATTTGTGCAAAGGTCCCTCTAGCTACAGCTGTCAAATGTTGGTCTAATTTTAGCTGTGAGTCTAGGAGGACACCCAAATTTCGAACCCATTCTGAGGGGGACAATTTCTCCCACCCAAGAGCCAAGAATGGACAATTGACATAATCTTTAGGAGGCAATATCCACAGCCATTCAGTCTTGTCTGGGTTAAGTCTGAGCCTGTTGACTCCCATCCAGACCCTCATGGCCTCAAGACACCGGCACATCACATCCACTGCTTCACTGAATTGAAGCAGGGTGGAGATATATAACTGGGTATCATCAGCATATTGCTGATGCCTCACCCCGAATCGTCGGATGACCTCACCCAGTGGTCTCATGTAGATGTTAAATAGGAGGGGGGAGAGAACCGAGCTCTGAGGCACCCCACAAATGAGGGGTCTAGGGGTCGATCTCTGTCCTCCTACTAACACCTGACCAGCGAGATAGGAAGAGAACTGTTGATTCTCTTAAAGGCCAAGTGAACGACAATCATTTCTCACCAAAATAAGAGCCATGAAAATAATAATTGGCCACTCACATTACTACTGCAACACATTTAGCACACAGTTATTGTCACTGAATGAAAAGACTATTCCAATGGCTTTGAGTAAATTCCAGAACTTCAGCCCCATAGTTGCTCTAAGTTTGCGCAGAACTTAAATCTTCATTAAGGTGGCACAGAATATCCAGGGTCGCAGCCAGAGCCCAGCAGAGAGACTCTTGGCCCCATAACCTTTTGACCCTCAGTGTTAAGACAGGGGACCTTCACCAAACTATCCGCTGCTCTCTAGGAACGCCTCTAGCAAGACAGCGCATTCTCACTCCTGATATTTCAAGAACTTGGTTGCAGCATCTCCCCCCTCCCCATAGGAGGAACCTGGTTCTACCTGTTTGATTCCCCTAGTTCTTTCTATGCAGACATCTGGTAGCCACATTTGCACAAGTGGCCTGACCTGGCAGATTCCAAGGGCAGAACCACATTCAGAGAAGATGATTATCATCAGCCCCAGCAGCACTTGGAAGTATGTTTTTCCCCCCAGAAGTGGTTCCAATGGGGCCAGGTGTGATTGGCCCTGCTCACTGAGCCAGAGGGATGCCCCAGCTGGCCTGTCCCTTAAAGGAAAGGAAAGAAGAGCACTCGGGGTCTCGATGGTAAACTAAGGAAGACTGTTGCTTTCCTTCATTACCTGCCAGGATTTGTGACATTTGGCTGGCAGCAGGATCCTGGTCTTTCATCCTTCTGGGCTGGAAGGTTATTCAATCTTCAGCAGCCCCCACCACTGTCCAAAACCAAAAGCAGGGAAGGCAGGTATGTGCTTTTCCCAATTCCTCCCCTGCTCCCCCCAAACCAAAAAGGCAAAGAATAGATGGAGTTGGCACAAGGCATTTTATTGGTTGCGGAAGGAGAAGCTTTCTGCAAAGGAAACCCAACCAAGGAAGAAAAGAAAGGGAGGGAGGGTGGATCTGCAGGCGAAGGCCCTAAGGCCAGCATTCCCAACTGTGAGAGTTGGGGACCGTCTGAACATTTAGCTTCAGCGGGTTCATATGTGTTTCCACGTTAAGGCCACAGTGCTCAACAAGGCCAGCTGCAGGCCTAGGAGGCTTGGCCCTCTTTCCACAAGAGACCCAGATCCCAAAAGATACGGAGGGGCCTTGCAGCCACTGTAGACATGTGTTTGTATCCAGCAATGGCCACACTGAAGTGGGTGACATTTACTGCCTACAGGGGAGACCACGAAGAGCCCGATCCTGTGTCTTTAAGTTAGTCTTCACCCTCACCATCTTCTCTTCCGGCTGTGAGCTCAAACTACATGAGTGGATTTTCAGGACAGAAAGATCCTAGAGAAGAGCTTGGGACTGTGTTCACATTTCATCAGCCAGAAGCCCAAGAACCTGGCTGCCAGATAAACCCTTCACTGCCCCCTTTTCTAGGCCTACTCACAGGGCAAGAGAAAGGCAAGAAAAGAGAAAATATCAAATCAGGATAATTCCTAGAATGGAATGAAATACGGTCACTTTATTCTAGGCAAAGTTCCATTCATTGGAGACTTTCTGAGCTGGATCTCGGTGGCGCTGCCAAAGGCACTCTTTCTCCCTCTGTCAGTGTCAGTATGGCTCCTCCTCATCGGTGTCCTGAATGGGAATAGCAGTCAGGAAGGGAGCCGAGGAGACCCACGTGCCCTTCGCTGGGCTCACCCATTTGGGCCACAAGTGCTGCTGGCTCAGGCCCAAAGAGGGTATCTCGAGGGGGGGTCGGTGAAGATGCCAGCAAGAACACCACCACTCCCCCTACCCGCAGAGGACATCCCCGCCCCCCAAATAATGTGAGCAATCTGCAGGTCTCCCCTGCCAGGATTCAATTCACACATGACAAGCAATCCAAGCAAAGGCAGGCAGGCTCACCCCTCTTACCAGCAATTGGCATGATGCCCAAGAAATGCCCCTCAAACTAAGACCTATGGCCCTGTTTTACAGCACTGAAAGTGGTGTGGCTGTGACTATTCCTGATGCTGGCAAACCTCAGAGTGAAGCTTTGTATGAGGAAGTCCTCTTTTATTATTCTGAATCTATCTGAGGGATGCCTCTCACTGATGACAGATAGTCCTCTACTAACAACAGTTCATTTAGTGACTGTTCAAAGTTACAGTGGCACTGAAAAAAGTGACACAACCATTTTTCACACCTATGCTGTAGCATCCCCATGGTCACTTGATCAAAATTTGAATACTTGGCAGCTGGTTCATATTTATGACAGTTGTAATAACCTGGGGTCATTGATCATCTTTTGAAACTTTCTGACCAACAAAGTCGACGGGGAAGTAATGTTCATTAAATAACCATGTCACTAACTTAACAACTGTAGTGATTAATTTAACAACTGTGGCAAGAATGGTCATAAAATGGGGCAAAATTCACAATAAATGTCTTTTTTTCATTGCCTCGCTTAGCAGTGAAAATTTTGGCCTCAATTGTGGTCACAAGCCGAGAACAACCTGTAAATCTTCTCATCCCATCAGGTCTGGCAGGTACCATCTGCTAAGCAGTTCCCTCTTACGGAACTCAGGAGCAGAGCCTTCTCTGCTATGGCGCCCACCCTATGGAGCATCATCCCTCTCTCCAGTTGTGGGGTGAGATTCTCCCACAGGGGATCCTGCACACTGGCTGCATCAGAAGTAACATTCTGATGCGTTCCCTCAAAATCTTGCTCTTATATTTAAATGGCCTTTATGAAATATTTCAACTGTTGGTTTTATTGTACATGAACTAGAATTAATTTGTGTGAGAAAGGCAGCTGTATACGTTTGTTTGATTAATAAATAATAAATTGATCTTCTATGCTCATAGATAATCTTTACTTAACACCCTAAACGGAACTGGCAACTCTACAACTAAACAAAGACATGGCTAAATGGATTGGATTGTGCTTTCTGACAAAACTAGTCAGTTTCACATTTTCTGCTTTGTTTGCCCCCTAAGCGCTGCCCCCTTTGGAATGTTCTTGTACCAATGGAAACTAATGTAATGGTACTGGCAATCCAGGGCTGGAAGCTGCAGGTGTGGCATACAGTTTACAGCACTCTTTCAAAATCTCTTCCTTTCCACTCTGTGGAGGGAAGAGGAGGAAAAGAAGGACTCTCTTCTTCCCTGACTCCTTCCCTTTGTCAATGGGATTTCATTGCTTTCAATGTGCAGAAGAGCAAGTAGATTATTCTCTTGTAACCCTTTCCTTTCCAAACCACAAGGAGAGGAGAAACAGTTCACACACACAGGTTGTGTATTGAACATAATGGAAATCATATGACAGGAATTCTGTGAAGGTCATTAATGGTCATAAATTGAATGTAAAGTTATTTTTTTCAGCACCATCATAACTTCGAACAGTTGCTGAATGAACAGATGGTAAACGAGGATTATGTATGATTCTAAGTTACAACATTTGCTGGGAGATGAATCCACATTTTCTACTCTGCCAATAAGTTCACTATCTCCAACAATTACAGAGCCTTGTTGGCATCCCCTATATAACTTCCTATGTATTCTGTTTGGGTCACTTTTCGAGCTCAGCAACCCTCCAGGGCATTCTGCGGGCAGTCTAGGCACTCTGCAATGAGCAGCCTTCAGTGTCTACTGGTTCTTAGGGGGGAAGAATGAGAGGGATTCAATCAGGGATAAGGCTGAACTTCTGCTGCTGCCTTCCCAGTGGGACGATGCAGGAATTAGTGCTTCCATAATGTGGGTGAAATGCAAAAGATTTCTCTCTTAATGGACTTTTGGCTTACCAGGCACTGCAAACAACAGCTAACCAGCCGCTCCCTGCAGCCACTTCGCTCAGGTCTATAGAAAAAGGACAGAGAAAAAAACCAGCTCAATCACCAGCCTGATCATTTGCCCCTCTGCTCCTACCAGGTGGGCCTCGGAGCCCATTGAGCATCAGCCTCTCCTTCTCAGCTGCCGCTTGGCCTGGGGTGCAGCAGAGGGATGGCCACCTTTAACTCCCTTAAGAGGCGCTGGGGACCATCCCGGCCCCTCTTCAAAATCCCCTTTTCCTCTCTCTGCCAACACTCCCTTTCAATCCCTCCTCCCATCACTCTTACTCTTCGCAGACTTCAATGGGGGACTTCTTGTAACCAAGCTGCCTCCTTGCTTTCATCAGCCCAGATTTCTGATTCAGCCGAACCAGCAGCAGAACCACCACGATGCCAGAGGGAAGGAAGACCAGGATGGAAAGCAGCCCAGATGAGGTCAGCTGGAAGGAGGCACCTTTGGAAACAGAGCAGGATGGGGCAGGCAGAGCAAAACTCCCTCCAGCCAGCTACCAGAGCAGGCCTTGCAAGAACTTCCAAGAGCTCCCCAGGTCCACTCCCAGCACAAATGCCAGCTCCCTCTGCTACCCAAGGTACCCCAAGCTGGAAGATATTCTGCAGGGCAGGCAGCAGGACCACCACCCTGAGCCAAGAGGCCCAGGGCTTGCCCACACTCCCCCCTCCTGTCCTGGGCCCTGGCTTCCCTGCTTTACCTCTCTGACTGACTGTCAGCAGGGTCTGGGGAATGTTGTGCTGCACATCAGGGGGGTTCTTCACAGAACAGGCGAATGTCCCATTATCCTCCAGCGTTGGGTTCCAGATCATAATTGATGCGTCCTGCTTGGCCACATCACCAGCCCAAGAAACTCTATCCCGGAAGTTCCCTCTCTTGGCTGGGTAGGCATTGGACTGGTAGTGGAAGACCTGGGGGAGGGGAGGGGAGGGTAAGGCATCCCGGAGCAGAAGAGCCAACAGCAGCCAGTTCCCCCAGGGATAAGGGGCACCAGGCTGCTGGACTCCTTTCCTCAGCCCTCCCGTGGTCTGGGCCGCTTCAGGGCCAACAAGAGCTCACCGGTTCCAGGTTGCCTCCTGCAAGAGGCCGGTAGGTCCAGTCGACGGTGAGCTTCTCGGTGACTGGAGCGGAGGATTTGAACCAGCACTTGAGGGTCACCGCCTCGCCCACAAACGCGCGAACCTGGGCAGCGGCCTGGATCTCCAGCAGGTGGACTCTGGCAACCGCTGCAAGCACAGCCGCGGCGCAGCGCAGGTCAGTCTCCCGGCCGCAGCAGGGCGGGACGAGGGCGCTTTCCGGGAGCCCGTCCGGAGGGAAAACAGACTGGCGCGGCGGGGCTGGTGAGTCCCGTCCCGGCGAGGAAGGGGCGGGAAAGCCGGCCAGCCGGCCGAAACCTCCTTCCCGGGCCCGCCGCCCTCTCTCCCTCCCTCCCTCCCTCCCTCCCTCCCCAGCTGGCCGTCCTCCCGTCTCCCATCCCCTCCGCGCGGCAGCCCCACTCACCCAGGAGGAGCAGAGGCAGCGCGGCCGCCACGCCGGGCTTCTTCCGCTCCAGCCCCATCTTTCCGGGCCCCGCCGCACCTGCCCGGCCGGCCCGCCGGGGGAGCCGGAAGAGGCGGGCCTGCTCCGAGGACCTCTGCCGGCGCCGGGGACGGGCGCGGCCCCTTTTGCCGCCGCTGCTCTTAGGAAGCCGGGCTGGCCGCCCCCGGGGAAGGTTTGGGGGGAACCGGCAGATCTGGAGCGGATCTGGCCAGGAAGGCGAGAGAGCGCAGGGACCCCCTTGGGGAAGCCAGGCGTCCGGCACCGGTCAAGGCGCTTCGGCCGCTTTTCAACCTCCTCCGAGAGTGAAGTTGAATTGACTAAAAGGGGCGGGCAGGGCGGGCAGGGGCGGGCGAAACTGCCCTGATGTCCGGAAACTTCCCGAGAGCAATTGCTGGGGAAATAGCAGCCTTCCGAATCTGTCTGTGAAGATTAAGAATCGAACCCCATGCAAGAAATAGAAACGTTGCAGCTCTGGAAGGACACTCGTGGTCTGTTTCGTGTGCTCGTATTTGCCTTAACCCTGCTTTGCTGCCTGGGCCCCAGGGCCCCAGCTCGGCCACCCAGGACTTGCTAGACCTGAACCAAACCAAACAACTCCTATTAACATCTCCGGAATGCAACAGCCCAGCCCAGCCATGACTTCACAAGTAATCACCTCACCTCACGTCACCTTACCAAGAAAAGGGGAATTTTAGAATAGGAACCTCTCTCTGGAAAAATGTAATTTTGGATATAATTTCATCATGGAGGTGAAATTGTATTTTGCTTTTTCTTTTATCAATGTGACACCAGTAGCCTCGTGTGCAAAAGAGGCTCCGGTAGCCATTTTGGTCCTTGGTCAAGATGGTCCAGTCTGCAAGAGAGTTCTTTTTTCTCAGCAAAATGGAGCAGGCTGGATTTGGCCAGAAGGCCCTTCCCAGCCCCAGCTGCTTCAGCTGCCTTCCCAGAGCCTTGAGTGAGGATCAGAAGGCTGCCCCCTCTGAGATCTTGCTCCGGAGCCCGTTGGAGGACGAGGCAGTTTGATCCAGGAGAGGGAATGTGTGATCACTGCATATTCTGCGGGTCTCTTAGGCAGCATTGCCCAATCCGCTCTCTCGCTCTCTCTCTCCCTCCCAACCCAAGTCCAGTCACTGCGGGAGACTCCACGCTACTTCCCCATGATCTGCCCCCCCCCCCCAAGTTCATCTGGGTCTCCCCCTTGCTTCTCCTGGGCAGGAACTTCTTTTTGTGCTCCCTCCCAGGATTGTAGTTTGCAGAATCCACACTTCTAGGGCTGTCTGACTTTAAGGATTGTGCGATTGATCCGGATGGGGTGCCACACTACATTCCATTAAACTAGATGACAGTCACTTTTAATCCCAGGCAATTGTACCTTTATTATAAAATATTCCATTTGCATACAAAATTTAACAACACTTTAAAAATAAATTAGTGTATGAAAGTGTGTCACCTAAGGATATGAAAGGATGGCCCATAAGAAATCCAGCGGACAGTGCTCTAATATCTGAAGCTTGTGAGTTTTAGAGGTAGTTGGCAGGGTTGCTATAGTGGTGCTGCATAAAAGGGACTCATCGGTCAGATAAAAAAAAATTTTGTCCAGGGCTCTTAAATCCTCCTGAAGAAGAAAGCAAACCCTGGTTTTAAGGAGATTTGGGCGGCCAGCCTGGGCTGGGGGATCGTAAAGGAGACAGAATCGCTGCACCCAGCAGGGACCGGTTCCTCACCCCCTTTTGTAGATCCTCTGCCTGCACAAAATCAGGCAGGCCTCCTGCTACTTCAGGCAGGGCAGGCCATAGAAACAGAAGCTTGGTCCTGTTTGAAGAAGAGGCCCTTTTCTAAGCAGTTGGGGGCTCTCCCTTAGCCATTTGCCTGGGCTTTGGCCCAGGAAAGAGAGCAGAACAGTTGGCAAAGTGGTTCCCCATTCCCTTTCCCCAAGCTTTGCCTGGACGGCCTTCTTGAACAGATCTTCTGCTGACCCCAACTAGGTAGCCAGTGGCCCCGAGGTCTTCAGTCACTAAGCCAAAGGCAAGCTGTACTCAAGGTGGGCAGGGGAGGGCCGCTGCTTCAGGCATAGGGAGAAGACTGGCTAGGCAGACCTTCAGCTTCATGTGGGCAGAAGGGGAGGTTTTGTTTCCTGCAGGCCCTCTACGTGCAGGAGGTCTTCTCCTTCAAGGCCAGGAGCACAAGCACTTTTGCCATCTCGGCTCCAGCAGGCCACAGCATTCATGGGTGGATCTGGGAGAGAAAAGCACACAATGAGTTATTGTGGGAGGGGCTCCAGGGGAGGTGCTGAGCCAGGCCTCCAACCATGAGGAAGCTTGAGTGGCCACAAAAGCTAGACTGGCAGGTGTGGCAGCAGCCCCTCCATCCCTGGTCTCTCTTAGAGGGAAGGGAAACTTCAGCCTCCCATCTCCGTCCTGGAGTAGCTGGTAACAGCTCCTGCCCGATGCCAGTCAAAACCCTCCAGCCCCAGCATCCTTACCAAGACTGAAGGGTCCCCTGTCGCAGCAGTGGGGTCTCCTTTTCCTCTCTGCCTTCCTTCAGCTTTAATTGTTCTGACCTATTTGAGAACAGAGGAAGGGCAGCAACTGTCGGTCAGGAGGCAGGAAAGTGGCTGAGCTGCACGTGCCCACCATCCATGCCAGGCACCGTCTGCCTCCGTGGAGAGTTGGCTCTTCCGTTTGTTCCGATTTCTCCCTTCCTGAGTTTTGGCAAAAGGCTGGCGGTCCCAGTGCGTGACCAGGGAAGGCGGGGCAGGAGAGAGCTGGTCTACACTGCCCCTCGCCCCTTGGAGGACTTCAGCAGGCAGAAGATGCTGACCAAGCTGCCCAGAAGGATGGCCACAAAGAGGAGGATGAGGCCGACCCAGGGGCCGAAGCTGGTGCCCTTCCGGAAGCCGGCCTCCTCCGCCGGGATCATGTTGGTCAGGTTCAGCATGTAGCCCAGGGCCCAGCCGATGGTCGTGTCTCCGGCCTGCAAAAGCGAAAAAGCCACAATTGCACAAAGACTCCCTTGGCTCGCGTGCCCCAATTCGGCAGCTGCTCTCTGG
Source organism: Imantodes cenchoa (assembly GCA_027560375.1). NCBI lineage: Eukaryota > Metazoa > Chordata > Lepidosauria > Squamata > Dipsadidae > Imantodes > Imantodes cenchoa. The sequence continues at coordinate 111,449 of JANHGD010006683.1, forward strand.
ATCCACAGCTGAGCCAACCCACATCCACTGCAGAACCCCCTGCCTGTTGTGATCCACCAGCGGCCTGCGGAGCTGGCAGCAGAGTTGGACAGTGAGGAGGAACCTGGGCCAGGCCTGGAGTCTGGAGAAGGCTCTGTGTCGGAGCCAGAGATGGGGCCCGGGCCATCTGGGAGGTCTGTGCTGACTCCGGAGCCTCCAGAGGCTGACGAGCGAGGCAGAGGTAGCCTGTTCTCAATGCGCGCATGCGCAGAGCTGCCAGAAGGCAAGAACAGTTACGGAAGAAAAGGAAACTACACAGGAGTAAGGCTTGGAGATGATTGGCCCCTGCCATAGGCATAAAAGAGGAGCAACCAGATGTGCTCTTTGCAGGAAGCAACTTGGTTCAATTCTGGTCAGAGCAACTCAGCAGCTCCGTTCTGACTCCGTGCTCTGTTTGGCCTTGCAAAGCTCCTTGCCCATTAGGTCTTTGGCAGCGTGTCAAGAGAGATAAAGGTTGGTGCTTATCAGCCTTCTTCCGAAAGACTCTGGCAGACTTCAGACAGACTACCCCGTTTCCCTCCAAATAAGACATCCCCTGATAAATAAGCCCAATCGGGCTTTTGAGTGCCGGGCAGTAAGGCCAAGCGCTTATTTCAGGGTTCAAAAAAATATAAGACAGTCTTATTTTTGGGGAAACACAGTAATGAAAACTGGGACTTATTACAGCTGGGAATGAACATAATTCACAGCCGTTGAAATAAAAAGAGGTTTTTTGGGACTCGATTTGTGTTTTATCATTTACCAGGAAGACTAGGTCAGAACAGCGCCATCCCCAGCCCTCTTGCATGCAAGCAACCCGGGAAAGCCTTACCTTCTGCTGGAAGGCTATGCTGGGGAAGGTGGAGTTGCTGAACGAGTAGCCCCGGGTGAGCAGCAGCGAGACGAAGGTGGCCATCGCGCAGTAGTTCTGCAAAAGGGGCTCCAGTTTTGGCGCCTTCTTGACCAGCTGGAGGGAGAGGCAGAAAGAAACGCCCAGGCTGAATTTCGGCCTTTGAAAGAACAGCTGCTATCATCCCTGCCCCAGACACACTTTATCTCCTCCCCTCATGATGATAGGAAAAGTATTCACACCACCACCACAAACTCTTTGTTCCACCAAGTTTAAACCCATTTAAAAAGAAGGATTTCAGGTCTATGTTGCAGGCGGCATGGGGAACTAGTGATGTCTACATGATTAGCAAAGCTGAAAGAATTTGGCCCTGGCGGAAGGAAGTGAAGGAAGGTTCAGGGGGACAAACTCACCTCACTCCAGGGGGTGGTACAGATGGCATCTGCGCCTTCCCTGAGGTCATTTGGAGTGGCTACCTGTCTTTTCAGCACTGACCGGAGGAAATCCACCGTGTAGAAAAATGCAGAGAAGGCCTTTAAGGGAAGAAGAGAAGAAGAAAAAGAGGGAATGAGCAATTCGATTAAGATCCTTAAAGTGGTATTACCAGTGGGGCCAATACATTTTCAAACACAGTCAAATAGATAGGATACTATATCTCACTTCTGTTGCAGAAGGGGAGGGAATAGCAGGTGCCGTCCCAAACTGAATTCTCTTAAAAATGAAGCTGGGGGAGATTTGGTCTATTGGGGGGGGGGGCATAGCTGAAACTGGGCAGTTGTACAAGAATTCATAAAAGCAACAGAGTACCCCACTTCTGGATTACTGCCACAGGCATGAATCAAATTTGAGGGAGACTTGACTTTAAAAAATGGAGAAACACAGTAAAGTCAGGCTAGCCGAGCCGGGAATCAATCTCGTAGGGAATTAAGAGAGCACAGCCTGCCCCAAACGGAATTGGAAAAAAGGTGTCATGCCACTCTTCTCCCACATGGGGGCAGTAGTGCTCCACCTTTGCCAAGAGGGAAAAAAAAAACCTAATAGCAGAGCTGGAAGAGACCTCGGAGGTCTTCTAGTCCAACCCCCTGCTACAGCAGGAGACCCTGTACCACTTCAGGCAAATGACTGTCCAGTCTCTCTTTGAAACCCGCCAGCGATGGAGTCCCCACAGCTTCGTTGCTTCAGTTCCAGCCACTGCCCCAAGACAGACAGACAGACAGACAGAAAGACAGACAGACAGACAGACAGACAAACACACACACACACTCACACACACACACACACACACGGCCCAACCCTCAGGGAGACTCACGATAAAGTTCCCCTCCACAGGGGGCTGGAAGACCCCGTCAAAGGAGCAGCTGGAATAAGGGCAGCCCGTGAACTGGAAGAGGGTCTCTGCGTGTGCCAAGCACCGGGCAGGGTCTCCAGAGCCGCTCATGTTCACCATGGCCATGGGGAAGTAGTTGGGGGGCTTCTCGGAGCTGGCGCAGGGCGACCCGTAGATGCTTTCCATGGAGAAGCTGTTCTTGAATCCCTGTGGCCAGCAGGGGTTGTCTAGTCGGAGGGCGTAAGCTTTCGCCTGCGAGGGAAACATAGAGGGAAGGGGCTGGTGAAGCAGAAGAGAGGGGTAACCCCCCACATACACACACACCCTTGGTATCTGCCATCACCAAGGTGGGGGATGGGCCCCTTTCCCTCCATTGCAGTTTAGGGGCCCCTTTGCAGCACCCACCTTCTGCCCACTGACCAGCCGAGGGGGCCCTGTCAACCCCCAGCCTCAGTCCCTGCACCACTACTGCCCACCGGGGGAGGGGGGGCTCCCACCCAAGCCGTACCTTCAGGATCTTGGATTTCAGCCTGGTGTGGATCTCGTTCATGCCGTAGCACAGGAAGCTGTGGGTGTAGACTTTGTAGTGCTGCCCGTAGAGCTTCAGCGTCACCTGGTTGCTGGGGCTCTCGACGGCCCCCGTGGTCTCAAAGGTGATCTGGGTGGAGGCCCCGCCTAGGTCCATGGCCCCTACTGTGCTCTTCTTGGGGCGGATCCACCGGCCGATCCACCCGTACTGGGAAGAGAAGACAATCGGGCTGAGATCTTGCGCTGACGTCAGAGCAAGACCGGCCAATGGCGCACGACTCAGAGGAAGAGCAAGGAACCCCGAGGAAAGGAAAGGCGGTCCTACCTTGACGAAGTTCTCCAGAAGGTAGTTAGCGGTGACCCACCCGAACAAGCCCTCGTCCTCTCCACTCAGGATCCTGGCTCCCCGGAAGTCAAAGGGGTATTTCTTCAGCGTGGAGGTCACAGCTTCAAGGACGCTGTCTGAAGCCCGCGTGTTAGAAATGCTATACATACACACACAGACACACACAAATAATGAAACGCTTTATGACTTGAACCAGGGCTAGGGTCAACTCTCTCTCCGCCCTCTCCCCCTCTGGTATTGCTCTCGTACCTGCCCTCCTAGGCTCACACACCCGAGAGTCTGTTTGAGGTCTTGGGGCTGCTGGGCTGGCCGTCAATGCTGTACGATTCTTCCCCCTCTCTTGTGTTGCCCCCAAAATAAGACCCTGTCTTATATTTTTTTGAACCCTAAAATAAGCGCTCGGCCTTATTGCCATGCACTCAAAAGCCCGATTGGGCTTATTATCGGGGGAGGTCTTATTTTGGGGGAATAGCTACGTGAAGGGTCCCATGCATCGTAA
>JANHGD010006684.1:187580-198375 GCA_027560375.1 Imantodes cenchoa
TGTAAACCACTTAGAGAGGGCTGTAAAGCACTATGAAGCGGTATATCAGTCTAAGCGCTACTGCTATCATCTCAATTGTGACAAATCACGGCTTGAACTATCTTGCCTTGCATGTCAAGTCATATATTACGTCTCGCCTTTTAAGTTGCATTACTGAAATAAATGAACGTTTGCACGATATTCTAATGTTTTGAGTTTTACCTGTAAAGCACCTCGTAGACTATTACCGTTGCTCATCATCTTTGTCCCCTACTAAACGAATAAGCCTTTTCAAATCACTGGCTACAATCACATATTTTACTATAAAATTATAATGTAGTCTATCTTAATTTTTGCTTGGTATATAACATGAATTGAACAACTGTGGTCTGTAAGTCATCATTTATGGCTTAGAGTTGTGTAAACTAGGCTACTGTGATTTAAAAAAAAAAAGATTAAAACAAATAATTGCTTAGTATAATATGGAGGTCCAATCAACGGAGAAATGTTCCTGGTCTTTTGTAATTGTGGACCAAAAGCAATTCCTACCTCATTTTAAAAGCCTTTAAGTGTTCTCTTCAGACTTCTGATTGCTAAATACCAGCTTATATTGATCTGGACTTTATTTGTATGGGAATGTTTTCGCTCTACTTTTCTGAGTTTCTTTCCATATAGTTATGATGCCCACATGTAACAACTTTTCTGTTTAGCAAAATGCATCACTGATTTTGAGCAGCAGAGTCCCACTGTCTCACTACTGTATGAATCACTTTTGTGCAAATGAATTCATATGAGAAACAGAATACTAATCATTTTAAGCAATTTAGTACATGTATGTAAAACCATGTTTCCAAATTGGAATAAAAATTTTAACGGTAGAGTAAAAATTTAGACAGCTACATTTTGAGATAGCAGATTAGGTGATGTTGTTAGATTAATATGAAAATATTTGGGTATACTTCTTTCCTGCACTGTATTCGTTTCCTCTAGGCCACAGTTCTCGATCTGGACAACTTTAAAATGTGTGAACTTCAACTTCTAGAATTCCCCAGACCACATATGCTTCTGGGAGTTGACTCTAAGCCAGGGGTCTCAAACTGGCAGCCACTGCAGGAATGTAGCACGTGCAGGACACGCCCACCCCCGCTCCCTGAAGGGGGAAAAGGTTGCAAAACATCACGTGACAGCAATGTGACACGGCGAGTTTGACACCCGTGCTCTAGGCCATCTAATCTCTTTCCCCTCAAATCAGGTTGATAACATCTAGTTTATACAATATAACTATTTCAACAGTTGCTGCTCTTCTTTAATGGTACAGAAAAACCTCAGAAAATTTTGAGCACCACATAGAAATGAGTTCATTGATTAATAAAGTGCACCAATAGTTTACACCCAATATACAGTATGTTTGAATACGAAGGACAAACTTGTAAATATTCAGTGCTTTTTAACTTGCTGTACTCATTGCAACTTCTATCAGATCAATTTGAAATTTGGCACAATTGCACTCAGTCTAGGAAGGGTCACTTTTATAAGTGATACACTTTTGAAATGCAAATTACAACTAATTAAAAGTTAATGTAGAGGGTGCAATTGTTCTACCATTCTTATTTATCTTCATACTTTTTCATACATATGATGCAGTTATCTTACAAAAGTTTCCAAAGAAGCAATTAACAAATTATGAATACTAGATGATTAGGGATGATTAGGGGTCAGAGCAGTTAGGAGACCATGACTTTTAGTTCTTCCTTAGACACAAAAGCAGCTGGCTAACTTTGGATGAGTCCTATCCTCTCAGTCCTAGGAAGCAGGCAAACCATTTCCAAAATCTTGCCAAGGGAACTTGTCCAGGCCGACACCATGAGTCACACATGACTTGATGGCACACACATAACAAAAAGATGATAATCAACATTAGCTTGTAGTTATGGAGGTACTCTTCCTAGTTCCATCGTAATTATTATTAGGTATACGCATAATCATTGCTTCCATGTTTCAATCTGTGTGAGTAGATGCTTCTCAAAAGGTGAGCCTGCTTACTTGATGAAAATGCTCTAGGAAGATATATTTAGCACACTTTCTGGTTGGAATAACACAATGTCTATTTATATCCAGTCCATTTGTATCCTCTCCCAAAGCACAATTTATATATCATTTTTCCAGCAGACCTCCGAAGTTCTCTCATGACATTTGAACAGTATTTTAAAAATAGATTGAAAAAATATGCCAATGGGATTTTTATCTGCAGGACTCTGCTGAATTTATTTCAGTCTGAAGTGGAAGCTGAGAACTGAATACATGGTATTTGCAATATTCATATCAACGATTATTCATTTTTGAGGCTTAGATATGAAAAAGAGACATCTGCATTTTTACATATTTATTGTATATGATGAGAGTAGCATCTTCATTTCCATTAAAATTTAATAATACCACTCATCTGTACCTATGCACATGTTGTGAGAGACTCAACATTGGCTTTTGAAGTCCCAAGATTACATGTCAAAACCAAGCTTTCTTACATGTTAGAATAAAAAAAACAAAAATGAAGTACTATAGCAGTATTTGGCAAGTGTGGACAATTTTTTAGAAGTAGCTAAAGGTCTACATCAATTAAACTTTTCCTGAAAAATAACACTAGTCAATGGAAGTAGTTCACAGCAGTTTTTAAAAAACCAACTAAAACTGTATCTGAATTATGGACACAGTAAGCTGATTTTACTAACATCAAGTGCTATCATGGTACTTCTATCTTTACTGAATACAATGTTCATTAACATCTGTTATGATCCAGAATGTGACCTTACTGAACAAAGCAGAAAAAGATCAGCCAACCTCTGCATTTACTTACAAATACATTGCAGAAAAAACAATGTCTGTCCTTTGTACACATATGTATCTGTCATTCACTTGAACCTAGTCTGCTATTGACCACTTTACACACCCACACTAAAACTGGAAGAAAAAAAAAGAACAAAAGATTACTCTAATAATGCTCTAGTTACTTTGCCAATATACAATTGTTAATTGAAAGGGGGAAAAGGAATGTAACAGAACAGGTATGAAGGAAGGTTTTGCAGACTTTTATTTGTGCATGTTTGTCAGGTGAAAAAGGTAATGTCTACAGCTTCTTTGGTGCCCAACAGTCAGCATACAAAAATGTAAAAGACTATTAACAAATAAAAACACAAGCTCAACCTAAAGAAGTATTTCCAAGGTTAGTGCATATCATGACAATTCTGCTTATGAACACAGAAATCACTGCAGAAATAAATAGAATGTCTTGTAAAAAGCAGCAATTTCATATTTCTTGTAAACTTTTGTTTTTACAATACAGCACTGTTCAAAATAAAATCCAAAAAGGACTGGAGTTTATCTCTGTGGCCAAGAGTTTGTACCTTCTCAGCTGTCTTGGTCCAGTTAATCCTTTTTTCTTTACCCTTTTTTTTGCTTTAAGTCCAATATGCAGCAGTCTTATAAAAGGTGCTTGGTTAGTTCACCTAACCGTGAAGTGGCGAATTATAAAATTTCTTTCCTGCTCTCAAACACATACGGGTAGATCTGCTCCACTGCAGTGGCAACAGCTTTTACATTTGGCCCTAAGAATAAATGGGGAAAAAAAGGATCAGAAGAGAGACAGAAACAAATGTTTGAAACTCCTAAACTTTATTAGTAGAATTTAATACTTACGACAATTGTTTTCTCCAATATTCTAAAAGTGAACAATTCCAACACTACTGAAGCAGAAAATAAAACTAGTCTGAAAACATTAATTAAATTATACATCACACACATCCATATATCTCCTAGATGGATCTCCGCTCTTCTCACATTGAAGACGAGCTGTACCATAAACTCAGAAGAAAAAAGTGCAAATTCAGCAACTGATTTCGCCATATTTGCTACTTGCACTTTATATTGTTATAAATTACCTGTTATCATCAACTGCCACCCAACACTCCAACTCAAATTATTTTATTTATTTATTTATTTATTGGGATTTATATGCTGCCCATTCCCAGGGGGACTCAGGGCAGCTAACAAAGTACAAATGAAATACAATAAATATACAATTAAAAAACCAATCCCAATAATAATAATAATAACACATTATAATAAATACATACATTCATCAGTCGTACAGGGGCCATACACCCAGATGGAAAATTCATTGGCCCCAGGCCTGACGCCAGAGCCAAGCTTTAACAGCTTTCCTGAAGGCCGACAGAGTGGGGATAACACAGACCTCGGGGGGTAGTTGGTTCCACAGGGTCGGAGCTGCAACAGAGAAGGATCTAGTCTGAGGGCCCACCAACTGGCATTGTTTGGTTGACGGGACTTGGAGCAGCCCAACTCTGTGCGATCGAACCGGGCGGAGGGAGGAATGCGGTAGAATGTGGTCCGTGAGATATCCTGGCCCTGTGCCATGTAGGGCTTTAAAGGTTAACACAGTTTCTTGTCACAGTTGTTAAGTGAATCCCTGCTGTTGTTAAGTTAGCAACCCTGTTCTTAATCAAACCTGGCTACCCTATTTGTCAGAAGGTCGCAGAAGGGTTCACATGACCCCAGAACACTACACTTGTCATAAATATGAGTCAGTTGTTAAACATCTGAATTTTGACCACATGACCATGCGGATGCTGCCATAGTTGTAAGTGTGAAAAATGGTCATAAGTGCTGCTGTAACTTTGGTCCCTAAATTAATTGTTGCAAGTTACCTGCATAAGAATTGCAAACATATTGTTTGAAATCTGGGTCCTAGCTTGGGAAGGAATTAACGCAAACTATATCAAGAGAAGATAAAACAATATGTCCAAAATTTAGAAAGATCCGACTCTATGGTGGATATTATTTATACTTATTTTAAGGCCAGTAGAAAAGTTGTTCCAGTGGCTCTTTAGTTTGGAATCGGGTGAGGTAGAAAGGACTAGTTTTGAAAATGAAATTGTTTCTATACGGTATTTGATCTTTTGGTCTCTGCTTTTCTGTTATATTAAAGAATTGTGCTCACTGTTGTAAAGTACTTCTTATTTTGTTTGGAGTAAAGATAGAGGGAAATTTCTACTGTTCTGTCTGAAGAAACCTAAGAATTATTTTTGATATGAAGCCTTGAGGGCACTTGGAAGCTGTAACTAATTCATATTATTAGTACATATTCTTTATTTATAGATTACACTTTTTTTATCAGAGGATCACAGTTGACAAAATAAAGCAACAGAGCTGATTACCAAACATTGAAAGCAATGCTTACATTCAAAACAGCAGGAACAAGCACATTAAGAGGATTCAAAAGCCTACGGCAAGAGATGTATCTTAAGCAGTCAGCTAAACTGAACTAATGGTAATTGCAAATACATTGCCAAGGGTAGGAAATTCCATAATGAGGGTTCCTTAATGAAGATTATGCTTTTAGAAGCATCTGGGGCTTAAGACAATGGAAAGGTTTCACCCTTTTCATTAAAGGAGACCAGACCCCTCTCCAGTTTTGTTGGGTCAATCTTAATCTTAATCTAATGCAGATAGACTTCCCCCTTCCTCTGAAAAAAGATGCAGGATTATCTGGAAAATGTGTTTTGATTGGTTAACAAAGATATTTTGTTGACTTCTGCTATTAGCAGTTTTCCTCATCCTGGCGTCTTCCAGATGTTCTGGCTTTCAGCTTTCAGAATTTCCATCTAACCGAAAACCATGTGATTTGGGAGTTCTGAATTTTAAAGTGCGAAATTTTTTGGTGGATACCAAAATAGGAAAGATTGTATGATAATATTTTTTGATTATAGATGATAAAGATTAAAAAACATTGCAGTTATATATAAAGTAACTTCAAAGAAAAGCTTGAAAATTCTTGCTGAAGAATGAAAAAAAACCTTTTTATAAATATTTAGGTATGAGATCTGTGTAAATAAGGTAATGCTCCAGTTAAAGAGGCATGTTTATCTTTATTTTTGAAAGAACTCACTGCTTTATCTGAACAGCAGTGCATTCAGTTCATAAAAATGCCATAACAATATCTCAGTTTAACGTTCAAAATAACACTGGCATAATTGCACTACTGATAATATTTCTGTGTAAAATATTACCTTTGAGGAAGTTAAAATGAGATTGATAGTGTATCCCTGTCATTCAGCATTAGTCTCATTGGGGCATGAATTGGTAGTCACATGCTCTTTGTATTTTTGTACAGATTTAAAAAATGTGATTTGGGCTTGTTTGAAAGCTGACCAACTGATTCAGAACAGCGTGTAACATAAATCTGTAAATTGGATTTTTAAAAATCTAAAATAATCAGAAGTTAAACCCAAGAACATACATTGTAAGCCACATTATAGTTGCAACATTCCAAAAACTCTGTTAAAATTAATTACTTATCCAGGGGGACAAAAATTTATTTCATAAATAGTTTGTAGTTTGACAGTGTAAAAAAGTAATGACACCTCCCAGTTCAGTCAGTTCAGTTTAATGAAAAAGGTAACTTGGGTCAGTGGTGTGAGTAGTTAGCTAAACAGTTGACTGTCTTATATAAAGCTTACAAACTATGACACCCTTCAGCACAGTGAAGTGCTCAAAACAGCATAAGACATGTTCCATTCAAAGAAAACTCTATAAAAAGTTATTAATGCCCGTTAGTCTAGTTTTCAAGTCTCTAAGCTCCACAATCCACAGTTACAGTCAGTCTCTTGCAATAGAAAAGACTTTGGACAGTAGTAAATCTTTCCAACTGCAGTTGTCCTGTCAAAAGAACTCCAACCAGTCTGGGAAGTCACAAATAAGAACAATATCTAATGAACTGTGAGAGTGTCTCACCTTTAAGTATTCTTAACTCCACTATTAAAAAAAATGAACTGGGTAAAATTCGAATTCATAGAAGAGTATCAAGGCAGAATCTGTTGCTCATTGAGAAAAATAATTATGCTAGTCTCAAGTTTACAAAAAAGAAAATAGTATCCTGAACATTTTCTGAGAAAATGTTATATATTTTCTTGCTGCTGCAGAAAAGATTTTTGGTGAATGGATATTTGCAATTTATTTCTAGGCATGATTTGTAGATCTCTGTTATTTATAAGCATCACTTATAATCCTGTGACAAATTGAAGCTCTTACATGATAATGTTCATTTTATATATGTTTGTATCTGTTCCCGTTTGCTGTGTAGTCATATAATACAGATGAGATTAGAGAAAGTTATATCAGGATAATTTATTGTGTAATAGCTCAACTATTTAATTTTTAGTGTTTAGCAAAGCATTTTGCTACTTCCACTCCTGGAAATGTAGTGAGAAGGCAAAAAAAATTGTTTCAGGATTAAAAAGGCTGTTAGGTAATAATTAGGAATGAAAAGATACTAATGATAATAAGTAAACATTCACATATCATACATTAAAAACTATATTGAATTAACAAATGTTGACAGAAATTGTCAGAATCTTTTCCTCCACTCTTTGTTCTTGTACAATATTTTGTAGTGTATTTTGATAATGTATGTTTGTTATGATGTTGGGTTGAATTAGTTTCTTCTCTAAATTGTAATTATTTTTTATTTTCATCTCATTTGCTTAACTGTGAAGTAAAGGCCTTTAATAATAATCAGTAATGTCAAAAGGTGGTTTTATGAAAACAATGCTTTTAAGTTCCTCATTATTGAATTTCTTATTGATACAAGCAAGCTACATTTGCAAGTATTATAAACATATTTTATACTTCCATATATCATCATTACTTTCCCAAACAGGCCTTACAGTGGAAAAACCCCTGTGCTAGAAAATTGTAGATGGTCAAAGAATCATTTGTGCTTCAAAGTAAGAGGGGAAAAAATGCAATAAGGGAAATTTGTTTAGCTTCATTATACAGACAGGTTTATTTTAAAATAAATATTTTAATATGTTCAGCTGGTTTAAAGTGAAGTCAGTGAACAGTCATTTCATTTGACTGAACAAATTTGAACAATATTGCTAGCTGATGAAATATTTAATTTTTATTCTGGATTTCAAAATCATTTGTTGTTAGAGGAGATATGGATTTTACAGACTACATTCTTATATCAGACTGTACATAAGATCCTTGTTTAATTAAGGTGTAATGTATGCACCCAGCCTTTAAGGTTGCCAACCAATATTTAATTTTTACCATTGTGTGTGTGAAGCACACAAGGTGTCCATCAAATAATATATCACTTGTTATCATTCACAAAATCCTACTTTCTGTATGCATTCTCTGAATTATCACATTGATTCACATTTGGCCAAATTTCCTAGGTCTGTAAAGAGGGCTGTATCCTAAGGATGAAAAGTTATTTTCATTTTTCCCTATATTAAAGCTGAAATAACAGTCAGCTATGAAATCATTATAAAAGGGAGATAAATTATAAACCGCTTTATATCTTCCTTTTCTTAATCTTTTCTTGTCTTTGGAATGAATTTCACTTTCTTTTCTTAACCATGGTTAACTATGTAGTCCTTCCCCAGTATTAACAGTTAAAAATAATTATAGTACAGCTTCTGTTTAATTAGAATATGAAAATTTGGCTGAAAGTTGATTTCAAATCCTGTAAAAGAGGAATTTCAATCAGCCTTAATAATTATTTGATTATTTGTTTCTTTCATATTTTTGTGTATAGTCACAATCATAAGACTCTGATCTGGCATGACTGTATGATGGGTTGCATGGAACACTATTGCCTTCCCACCACCGAAGTGGTATCTATTTATCTACTTGCATTTGAAAGCTTTCAAACTGCTAGGTTGACAAGAGCTGGGGCAAAAATGAGAGCTCACCCCATCATGTGATACTGCTAAGCTACTACACATCCTTAACTTAACCTTTAATGTAATAGACGGTAATTGTCAAATAGTCATACTGCAGGCCAAAGGACGTTCCTAAACGAAAGAGCAAGCAATGCTGGCTGTACTTTCGAGGACACGATTTCCAGACTATGTTACTGCTATTCCTGAAAAAAGCATCTTATTCCAGTTGCATGGAACTTTCAATAGGGAGCAGGGGTCACAATATGCCCTCTCTTGATGACCAGCTTGATAGGCAGAATCCTACTTAGTAAGATGGTATATATATCCTGGTGCCACACAGTAAAGGCTTTCTAGGCAATAACCATAATTGTTGGCATGCGCAAGATGGAGGGTGCTGGGTGAACCGCGGTGCTTAGCCTCCGAGGTTTCTGGCTGATAAGGAGTCCTCCAGGGGTGGAAATGGCATCTACAACCCCCGGAGTCGATGAAGGAGTTCCCCAGGCAGCGATTGACATTCTTGCCGACCCCATCGAAGCCGGAGGTTCGGCAGAGAGCTGATGGGGGGGGCGGTGAGTCAGGCTGTGGACTGAAAACGCCAAAGACGCCGACGCCCTGCTTTTGGGCAGGATGTCGACCTTCCTAGGAGTTTCGGGCTCTGGCAGTTTCTGGCTTTGGCGGGGAAAGAAGAGCGGAGTGTATATGCCGTTTCGCAATCTTTCCTCGAGGGTGCTTTTGAAGTACTGAAAGGAATACCTGTATACGATCTCAGGCAGCCGGATGCGAGTAGCCGAAACGCTGTGAATGGAGGGGCTTTGTAACCCCCCAACACCTGTCCTAAAAACTATCTAAGGACTACGGAAGGACCACCCTAAAGACCCATGGGTTACTTCCCCCCTCCTTCCTCCTAGTAGGGAGGTTTATATTTACCTCCATGCATACGTGTACCATCCATAAACCATTATTTGAGCAGCTACTGCCATCTATAGGCCACTACCGGGATTTAATTATGAATCTGCTTGCAGGGGATTTACATGCTGAGATGGAGTTGGGCTGGACTCGGACAATCTGCATGTCACCTCATTTTAGTGACCATTTATCCCGGACGGTCCAACCGGTCATGGTGAGAGAACGATTAGAGAACCCGCTCGGAGAAGAGTGACATGCTATGGTATAGCACCTCCCCACTGTCATGGGAGGACAGTGGGGGGTGCGGACCTAGAGACTCCCCCTTCTCTGGTTATACATCTTACTCAGACATTTTGACTTTGACTTTTATTTACCTTCATCGGAGATTGGTATCATCTAAATATGACTCCTGCCATGATACTTCGGAGCATTCTGCACTTTATTCTGACCTTGACGAGACATATGGCTATTAGGGCGACCCTCCTTGCATTGCAAGACTCCCCCCTCTCGCAAGCTTGGCCCTCCACATTATCGAGGGCCCATCTCAAGGACGGGCTTTGGAGCCCGAAGAGATGGCATGCATCAAAAAAGGGACTAAGGGGTTTTTTACAACATTTTTTAGATAAAGTTTTAAGGGGTGTAAGAAGGAGGGAGGGAAGGCTGGGCTCGGGGGAGAGCCCACGGAGCATGAAGCTAGACCTGACCAAGGAATGTGTTGGGGGAGGGAAAGTGTCCGGGAGGAGTAGGGGTGGTCGAGCAAGTCCAGGGTGCGCATTACCGATTACTACTGTTAGAGGGAGGGGTAGATATGGCCGGAGCAGGGGGCCAGATCAAGTGAGAGGAGCGCGGGGACGCTGTCTTCAAGCGGTACCGTGCTCCGCCCCCCCGAGTTTGAGCTCATCCCAGGTTTCAGGTGGTTTGGAGCCACTGGGCCCTGGATTTCGACTGATGCTATGCAATGCCAGGTCCATTGTAAATAAAGCCCCCCTGATTTACGATCTTATTCTAGAAGGGAGGGCGGACCTGGCAGGGATTACGGAAACCTGGCTGGGGCCAGAGGGAGGAATCTCTCTGGTTGAGATGTGCCCACCAGGTTTCCGGGCATTTCATCAGCCGAGACCTCAGGGAAGGGGTGGGGGAGTGGCGGTGGTTATTAGGGAAAGTCT
>JANHGD010006686.1:15489-27379 GCA_027560375.1 Imantodes cenchoa
CAGAATCAGGATATTTCCCCCAATAATCTGGGTCCTCATTTTATCAACCTCGGAAGGATGGAAGGCTAAGTCAACTGGTCGGAATTAAACTCTTGGGTGTGGGAAGAGTCAGCCTGCAATACTGCATTCTAAGCACTGCACCATGTTGTCCCCAATTAGCATCTGAGCCTGGTGCTGAAGTCAATGAAGAACATCAGACATGACGTGCAGGTTTTGTTTCCTTTTTTTGAAGCTCTTCAGCAAAAGGGGTCCCAGCCAGCAAAATGCCAGGACCCAGACAAAGAATCAAGAAAGCTTTATACAATTTCACTGAAGCAGAAGGCGGGATAAGGCGGGATATATAAAAATAGCATCTATTAAACATTTTAGTAAGGATCTAAGAATTCATTTTATTGGTCTCTAGCCATCCCTATCCCTAAGTCTTGTCTAATGAATGCTCCAGGAGTTATCTAATATACATTCTGTTTGCTCCAGGCCAACCCTGTGTCTGGGTTCCAAATAACATCTAAGTTCAAATCAGAGTTTGAGGTAAAAGTTTCCTCAAAGTTCCAATTTATTCCTAGAGCCATGTTGGTACATCTGTGGGAAACCCAAGGGTTTCTCCTTCCAGTTTAAAGTTCATTCCCCTGTCCCATACCCACAAGTTCGTCACATGGACCATTCATCTTCTGCCAACGGGTCTGTACACTCCCATCTTCTTCCGGGCAGGTGCTGGACAAAGGATGACCTTGAAAATCTAAAAGGAATTAGTTACGGCTATCTCTACCTCCTCGTGCGACCGCCCCTCCCAAATTCCCACAGCAAGAATACATTCCAAAAGAACATAGCATAATGTGGCAGGTCAAAGTCTCTAAGCAAATCTGGCTTCGGCCTGACACAGCCGTTCGTTTAGTGACTGTTCCAAGTTACAAGCAAAAGAGACTTCTGGCCATTTTTCACACTTATGACCATTGCAAGCATCCCCATGATCACATTATTTACGTTCGGACGTTTGGCAACCGACTCCTTATTTTATGACGGTTGCAACGTCCCAGGGGGTCACTCGATCCCCGTTTGCGACGTTCCGAAGAGCAAAGTCGACAGGGAAAGCCAGATTCCCAGGCGACTAACTTTAACAACTTCAGCAGCTCGCTCAACAGCGCTGCCAAAAAAAAGTCGTGAAATTGATTATTAACACTTGTGACCCACCAGAATTTTCAGCTACGTTTTTTGATCGTACATCGAGAACTACCCATAAAACGCCATTTTGGTGTCTTCCATTACTTGACCTATGCGTGAATTCGCTGAGGTGATGTTTTGTTTACATTGACGTGCGCATTTAACGAACTCAAGAATTGTTTTCAATCCTTTTAGTTATTCATTTTTTTTCTTTATTTGTATTTTTGTTTTGCCCGCAGGTCTCCATCCATTCCGTCTGGCTGGGAAATAGCATCACCCCATTGCGGGAAGAAGAATGGGGAGAAGATGAAGATGACGAGAGCGACATGCCTGCCCTTTCTTCGCCCCCCTCCTCCCCCATCAGTTCCAGGTGTGCCTCTTTTTTTTTAGTTGTATGACTTGTGGACTTCAACTCCCAGAATTCCTGAGCCTGGTAACGAAACGTTCGGAAACCAACCCACAAGCTCGGAGAACGAAACTCCACCTTTATCCTACGCCCGAGTTACAGATACTCGCCACCATCGCAAATCTAATATTTACTGTGGATTTCTCTGGGCTTATTAACTTCTCTTGACTTACAGGAAAATTGGGAAACCAACCCGCAAGCTCGGAGAACGTATCTCCACCCTCATCCTACACCTGTTCTGACCCAGCCTTAGCAGAACCAAGAAACAGAACCCCTTGTCCCGAAAAACCCCTCTTTATCTAACTACTGTAAATTCATGGCATTCCCACACAGAATAGTCCAGGCAATAATCCTTCCAAGGGTTAATTGCAATAACAGACCTTATCAGTTCTTGGATAATTGCCAGGCCAAGAGCTTCCAGTCGCAAAGCTGTAAATTAATTCCTGGCAAGCAGTCTCAATTATCTGAAAGAAATACGAACTGTTGTCTCCTACAACCACCACTCCCCTTTTGTTTCTATTTATTCCTCAGCCAGGGAGGGGCCATTCAGCGTCCACGTGTGCCTTTCTTCCTAAGTCATCCCCTGTTTCTCAGTTGTTCCCTTCTCCTGACAGCTCTGCATATATACGCATCTGGAACAGGTCCCAGCTGTTCTTCTTCCCCACTTACCTCTGACTCCGAAGGCAGCTGGGAAATGTCGGACGGCCCTGGCTCTATCTCTGCTTCCGATGCAGAGCATCCATCAGAGCCTTCCCCAGATTCCAAGTTCCTCCCCAACCTCGTCTGAGTCTGGCACAGCTGGCAGCTGACTGGCCACAATACCACCCAAGTTACAGATACTCGCCACCATCGCAAATCTAATATTTACAGTGGATTTCTGTCAACTTATTTCACTTCTCTTGACTTGTAGGAAGCACCGTGCTGGGGTAGACATTCATTCGTGTTCCCAGTTCTTGCTGGAATTATACAGTCAATGGATTCTCCCATCCAGCCCAAACAAGAAGACACCAGTTACCCTGATCAGCGAAGTGGTCCGATCCGTAAGCTTTTAAGTGTTTTCATTCCCATAAATCACGCTTTGAATTGTTGACGGTACAGATGAGTTCAGATGGCAGCAGATAAACGCTTTCATTGATGCAATTAATCGTAGCCATATTTATGCGTATTTTAGGGTTTTTCCTTTATTTACTAGGTTTATAAATCTCTCCAAATCTGAGCATC
The DNA here is from genome assembly GCA_027560375.1 of Imantodes cenchoa. Taxonomy (NCBI): domain Eukaryota; kingdom Metazoa; phylum Chordata; class Lepidosauria; order Squamata; family Dipsadidae; genus Imantodes; species Imantodes cenchoa. Next base: position 18,275 of record JANHGD010006686.1, read on the forward strand.
TCACACAGGGGTGAAATCCAGCAGGTTCTGAAAGGTTCTGGAGAACTGGTAGGGGAAATTTTGAGTTGTTCAGAGAACCGGCAAATACCACCTCTGACTGGCCCCAGAGTGGGGTGGAAATGGAGATTTTTCAATATCTTTCCCCCTGGAGTGGAGAGGGAATGGGGATTTTGCAGTACCCTTCCCCTAGACTGGGGTGAGAATTGAGATTTTGCAGTATCCTTCCCCTGCCACTCTCATCAAGCCACTCCCCCAAGCCATGCCCACAGAACCGGTAATAAAAAAAAATTGGATTTCACCACTGATGAAAGCCCTTAAGATTTATCTGTTGATTCCACCAATATAATTGGAGAAATGTCTTAAATTTCAGTCAGGACATAAAGCCCTTCTACTTTTTTTTAACTTTAAAAATATTAATGCAATTATTTGAGATTAATCAACAGGAAGATAGTAAAAAGCACTAAGACTCTCCTTTCTTAACTCACTGGACCAGCTAATAGGCAACTTTGATAATGTTTACAGAAGTTTCATCTGAGAGAACAGATTATGCCCTTGAGAAATATTTATTGTTATGGTATCTGGAGACCAATTTAGATCACAAAGCTAAAAGGTATGCCTGATGATGCCACTTGTCATAGTTTTTGAAAAGACACCATATTATAGAGCAATATAAAATGTTGTCAATTGAAAATGTACATAAACAGTTGAAATATATTGTAGAAATTCTTGAATAATTCAGTTTTTTTTCACTGTATGAATGAAATCATATTATTTTTGTTTCCTGGGTATAATATTATATCTCCCATGTGTGTGATTAGTTGATACAAGCTGACGGTATTGGCATGCTTTGCAATCCTTCAATGAAACAGTTCTAATTTTTGGGAACCCAGAAGATGTGTCTTCTTTATCAGGTGCCTACACTCTGGAATGAGGTTCCTTTTAAGATCTGGATGGAGATCTCAACATCGATGATGCTCTTCAAGATCTTAAGGACCTTGCTTTACTCCAGACCTTGGGCTAGAGTAGTTGAAGACTCTTGTGAGTTTTGTCTACTTTGTTATCTTTCTGCAGATTTGTTTTTTAATTGTATTCTGTTTCATTCTGTTGTTGTATTATGAGCTGCCCAGAGTTGTTTGGAGTCTGGCAATACCTAAATCACATAAATCAAACTAAACCCAAATGAATATGCAATTTGAAAATGTGTAGCACGCAGGCTTCTGCTCTTTCCACTTCCAATATAGACTTTAAAAATGCACCATTTAACCAAAAATAAATCTACACATTTATATTCCATAAGAATTAGACTGAGAAATACTCCTTTCAAAATAAGATATGTAATTCATTTGAGATGCATTGGTTGGAAACAGATGGTTTTGTGTTTTTTCTCAAAATGTATAGGTTAATGTGGAAGTGAAATGAAACACATGTTGTGGTGAACAACCTGGAACAAAGTATGAGTGTTCATAAGTAAAAGTTACAGAGATCAAAAATAGCCTATGTTTGCCAATATGAATAAAGTAGACCCCAAAGCAACATACAATAAAAGGAACAAGTTATAATAGATTCTGTATTGTAAAATCTCAGAAAGAGATGGTTAAAAAAAACATAATGAGTATTTCTCTTTCTTGTGATAGATCAAGATATTTTAATATGCTTTTTCTTATCAGGAGGAGTCTATAGCTAGTTCTTTAATACAGCTCAGCCCAAACTCCTATTCTAAGAATTCAGTGGACAGACGTTTTTGATGATCAATCCAAGAGATACATCTGTTTATTAAAGGAATTCATTTATTATATTAGGATGCCATCCTGCTCCCAATAACTCTGTTTCGTAAGTAAAACAAATCTACAAAACCATACAATAATATGTATTTATTATATGAGAATACTATATAGCTCCCAAGAACTCTGTCTGTTTCACAAATTTAAAAAAATCTACAAAACTATACAATAACACTGAACAATAAAACAATAACTTAATGGGAGCAAAAAAAAAAGTACTTACACAATCCAGAATTTTGTCTCTTGATCTTGTCTACATTGTTTGTAGAAAGTTGTTCTTTATATATGTACATCTATGTACACTTAGTAGAAAAATAGAAGCAATATTTTTTTGTTATTCATAGGCATAACTTTTCAATCATTCCTACTAAGGTTAAAATTGCAGAAAAAATACCAACCACTCAGAAATGGCTTTTATGCCATTAAGTGTAACTGTGCTAATACAGGTGTAAGGTTATTATAGCAATATAATGTATGTTATTATTTAGGCAGCAGACAAAGGTAGGTTAGCTGTCTGTAAGACCAATGAAGGACAGAAAAATTTAGATGCTTGGAATATTCTTTAGGATGTTAATCTTGGTATATATCCAGTGATGCTTTCATTAATACTAGTCTGGACTGGTTCTACATCATGGATGTTATTCTGACAAAGTACCAAAATGCTGCCATTCAGTCATGCCATGAGTTCTGTTGGCTTTGTTCTGTATTTTCTACTATTCATTGTCTTACTGAGATTTGAATTTTAGCTTGCTTTAATTGTTTTAATTATTGTTCTTATGTGCAAACTGTCCTTTGAGAAGAGTTATTGAAAAGCTCTAGAAAATTATGTCTATGAATAACAAAAGAGCATTGTTTATCTTTTCCTGTTAGACACAGTCTGTGTGTAACAGCTGCATGGTATGAATAAACTTACAGATACGCAATCATGTGAAGCAAATCTAAAATGGCTGCTGTTCTAATATCAGGATTGTTTGCCACATTGTTCGTGGTATTTCCTCAGAGTGGGCTCAGTTGACTAAAGGCATATTTGTGGTAAAAGGGTTAAACCTTTCAAAATGTAAGGAGGAATAAGCAGTTCCTAGTTCAGGAACAGTATTATCCACCATTTCTCCTGCCAGGCTGTAAACATGACGTAACCAGCAAGTACAACATTGATCACAGGGATGACAGAATGTTTTAGGACATTGGTCCTTAAATGATATCTTGTGGATCACATACTAAAAAGTAAACAGGATTAGACAATAATTACATTTGATTTTATTTCAGTTACATCGAAGGCAATTGATATGATTATATCCGATGTATTAAGTAATTCTCCTTTCTGTCATATTAATTGCAATGTTGTTGCAACTTCTGGAGTGCACATGGGCCTTAATGAAGGCCTTAAGTTGTATCTACCTCTTTAATCAGAATAAATTGAAGTCCAGAGCAGAAGATTGAATAGTTGGCAGACATCAAGAAAACCCAGGAAATGTTACTGGTTGTACATATTTATATACTTCAATGGTACTTCTCACTTACTCTTGTGTTTCTTTTATTGGAAAATTTAAATTCTTTTCTTTGTTAGATTTCTGGATTTAGTCTTAGAGTCTGTTTATTGGTGTGCACAAGAAAAACCAAGTTGGCAATGTAGATTGCATAAGTTTCTTTTTAAAAAAAAAATCTTTTATTCATGTGATCTAAATTCAATGTCCAATAACACAAAATACATCTAACATAACTTTTAGTAACAATGTGAGAGAGCTTTAATTTGCTAAAGCACAATAAGTCTGATTCCTGTAGCACAAATGCCTAAAGTCTGATGGTTACAATACCAAGTATGCAATGCAATATTCATAGGTGTATGATTAATGAGGATTCATCTACTGGGCAGCCACGATATCATCAATTTGAAATTACCTTTGATGTAATAATGTGTCCAACTCATAATGCTCAGTTGAATTATTAATTAAACACAATCTCATCCAGAAGTTATTTTATGGCTTGGAATGTTAAATAAGCTTCTGAACAGACTAAATCAGAATTCTGCACACATGCTCACAAAATCAGTTACTTTGGTGCTGCAAAGATTATTTAATGGAAGGCCTTTATTTTGGTGAAACCCTTACTGGTTCTTCTAAATTATATGATTATCACTAAACAGTTGTGTATGAATAGATATATGCAGATGTATGTGTCATAATATTTTTTTTATTGAAATAAACCACCTAAAACATTTTAGTAAAATTTTTCATAGTTCTTCTCCTATTCAGTTCTTATAGGAGAAGAAGAAATAGAGGCTGGGGCAGAGTGAAAATGGCAATCAATATAGAATCACTATATTACCACATACTGTATGATTCAAGTCCGTCCTTTGAATTCCGCTGACTCTTATTCTAATGCCAATTTAGTGCTGATTGTTAGTTGACTAGGTTTTTGCATGTATGCATGAGCAATAAATCTTAACCGGAACTTAATATGTGTTCTTGATTCCTCACAACTGACAGATCTTACATGTTAGCAGGTGTTGGAATAGAGCATCCTGTTTCCAAGCAGTTTTCCATTATGATTGAAGCTTTAAGAATAAATGGTACAAGGTATTTTAATCATCATTCTTATGGATATATCAATAATAAACATGCATATAGCAGCAAGGCTAAAGCAAGAAGAAGAACATTCCTGCAGACTGTCAATACTAAAAAAAAGGACAAAAAAATACTGAAAAATGATGTAAGAAATTTTTTTGAACTGAACTGACTGAATTTACCTGTCATAAATGGACATAGGACCCAAACTCAATCTGCAGCAACATTTATTATAGCGATTTGAATGTTAGGTTGACTTCATACTAGAGGTACTTAAGACACATTTACATTAATTTACCTAATTCTATTGAAAGAGGTGCTTCGGATACAAATAAAAAAATCCATTTCTTCCTTAACAAAGCTGTCTACTACACTCCACAAAATATTAAGGCAAACAATTCCAAAGACATAATTAGAGTGATTTAGCTTTTGTAATGAAGAGGTATCTAGCAATAGCACTTAGACTCATATACCGCTTCATAGTGCTTTACAGACCTCTCTAAGTGGTTTACAGAGTCAGCATATTGCCCCCAACAATCTGGGTCCTCATTTTACCCACCTCGGAAGGATGGAAGGCTGAGTCAACCTAGAGCCTGGTGAGATTTGATCTGCTGAACTGCTGAACTAGCAGCCAGTTTCAGCGGCCTGCAGTAATGCACTCTAACTACTGAGCCATCTCAGTTGCCAACTAAGACATATATCCTCATTCCACTGGGTTTTGCTCCAGATTTCTACAGACCAATAAAATACAGAAGATAATGAAATAATGAAAACTCTATAGATATGCAAATACTTAATATATATGTTCATAATTTTAAGTTACTTATTCCAGAAAAAATATATAATTCATTTAATAATAGGGTAGGTTTTGTTTTTTTTTAAACAGTGGCCTTACTTAAACATGCCCATTTCAAACAATTTCAAAGACTTTTATTTGGACCATTGAAATTTAAGATAATATTTAACTTTAATTTTAGGAGGATATTAATTTTATAAGGATGCTAGCTAATGTACAACTTCCTTAGTACACATTATTTTCAACACCTATCTGCAAAAAGAATTATTCAAGCAATTTTCTCGGATGTACTATGTGCTATGTAAACTTTCTCAAGATACACTTATAAATATAATTTTACTAATACAACATTTAGTTGGTTTGGTTTTTCATGTACCTGCTTCAGTTCTTATATATAACTTTCATGGAGGTGCAAGACAATGTAACTTATTCATATATATTTTTTACTAAAAAAAATAAGCATCAGCAGATGTTATTAAATGTTACTGCTTCTATGTCTAAGTCTCACAAACCTAATCCTGTAGAATCATTACAGTTTTTTTGTATGTTTGTGTCTTACCTGGTACATGATAGAACCAGCCTGGTGATTGATTCTGAGAATCATAATGAGAATCATATCCCACTATCTAATTAAGGTTGCCTGATATAAAATTCAACAGCACTCACCTAGGGGGAAAATATGTCTAGAGTTTATCTGTAAGAGCTTAAGTGCAGTGGGCCCTTATATCATCTACTAGCCTAGTGATTCTATCAATTCAGTTTTCTGGTGCAAGTAGAGTTTTATTATTCTGTCTCCTTGATAGGCATTATTGGAAAAGGGAAAAAAAATTGAAAATTCTTTTTTAATTATTAGGAAAACAAAAAGTTTTTCTGACATCCCCCGCCCGCCAGCATCACAAACTCTACAAAACTAAACTATTCAAAAATGTAATCAAGCTATGTCTTCTCCATGTGTGAATATGTGTGTATAATCTTTTGAATATTCATAACCATATGGCTCTGGATGGATATTTAACATGAGAGTCATGTAGTTTATCCATTGAAAGAAAAAAGGCTCATTTTTCATACTTTAGACTTATCCACACAGTTCTGCAAACAAAAGAACCACTTAATCTTAATTACATCCCTTAATTTCCTCTTGCTTTGTTCGCAACCAAAGATGGAGTCTACAGGGAGGTAACCACTTCCAGATCTACATTTGAAGAAGTGAAATCTTTGGAATGCTTTATTGTAGTTGAAAGCCAATATTTAATGACATGTAAGAAGCATTGTCTACCTATCAGTCTTTATCATATTCACAACTGTGATGGAGGGATGCCTAGCAAGTGAGGGTTTACAAAGGCATATTTTGTCTAAAGAAGAAAGAAATATTTTGCTGCAGCATTTTCACAGAGAACCACAAAAGGATATTGGGAACAACTATTTCTTGAAACAATAGAAGACTCCAGCAGAATTGCACAAATGGGTTTATTAGAAAAGGTCACCAAATTAGTAGAGAATGAGTGAACTAGGTGAAAGAGCAGGGATCAGCTTGATTGACCAAAGATGCAATATGGAGCAGAAATGGTACAGATTCAGTTTAAGTGGCTTTAAAAGATATATTGATTACAGCTAGGCAACTGAGCAAAGGAAATCTGTTGTCGCTTGTTCCGTTTTAGATGTACTTTATGGATGCCCAAGGCCAGAGGAGGGTTCCTCCCAGTTCCTCCCAGTTCAGACCGGTTCGCTCGAACCAGTAGCGACCTGCTGGTGACATAACGATGACATCACAGAACCGGTTGGTGCCAGTCCGTGGACACCACCATTTTTTATTATTTGTTTGAATTTGTTTGATTTTTTTTTGAATTTTTTATTTATTTATTTTTTCTTCTGAGCATGCGCAGAAGCCAAGTTTCCGGCACTGTGTATGTGTCACCATCTTGTTTTTGGCTTTTGGGGGGGATTTTTTTCAGATTTTTTGCCACTGCGCATGCACGTGCCCACGAGGCGCGCCCACATGGCGTGGGAGGAAGCAAACCAGCAGCGAGGAAAGTTGGAACCCACCCTGCCCAATGCTAAATAAAGGAAGTGCTTTTCTATTGCTTTTTCTTAAGTTTGATGGAAATGGAGAAAGTAGACATTTTCCTACCAAAAGAAAAGATAGATGAAGAGAATAACAAAATAACAGAGTTGGAATGGACCTTGGAGTCCAATCTCCTGCTCAAGCAGGAAACCCTATACCATTTCAGACAACCGGTTATCCAATCTCTTCTTTAAAATCTCCACGACTTGAGGTATCCACGACTTCTGGAGACAAGCCATTCCACTGATTAATCATTCTCTCAGGAAACTTCCCTTTACAAGAAAAGGACTATACTTGCAACAGTACACTAAATGTTTGTTATACATCTTCCAAAATTTATTCTAATTGTATCTTAATATGATGCCCATTTGTAGGCTTTGACAAAACAATAGTACAATTATCTTAGTATATGCACAGTAATTGAAAACTCTGCAAAACTAAGGATCGCCAACATTGATAAGGAAGCAATTGGTGCATAAACAAATATATTTTTGACCGATGAGGAAAACTGCCTGGAATAAATTGGCTGACCAAAATACATGTCTACTCATGATTTAAAAGACAGAGAGGAAATGCCATCATCCAATTTCCACAGTGAAAATAAGACTAGTGTTAAAATGATTGACTGATGGATTGGTTAGTAAAAACTTAATTTACTGTCTTGTCATTAGGATAAATTATATATAAACTATTATGGTAACTAATGCACTTCTCTCACACATTGCTTCAAGTTGATTATTTTTGAATATTTGCTGTTTTATGATACCAACTTAAATGTTTCTTGGCTACCCCTATTCAGTGTTATTTAGAGCAGTGATCATATAGCTATGAGTTATTATATTCCACAATTGGCAGAAGAATTAAATGTGTTTGAAATAAATTTAGATTATTCAATAGATAGGGAGGTGGAATTGGGAACTTTATAATTCTGGATGATAATCCATCATCAATAATATGACTGTGCTGTTGAATTCTAATATTACTATCTCGAATCTTCTTCTGTGAAGGAAATAAAAAATAATGATTGACCATAATAGAATATTGACTTCCTTCCTAAAAAAAAAGTACCTTCCATTTCAAATTGCCATAATTTAAATATATTCTCATGTCTTATATATCACGGATTATACCAAGATAAAATGCAAAAATTACAGCAGAAATAGATTATCAAATATGGGAATACCTCTGGAAAATTTTTGATTAAAAGAATGTAAGTAATTATAGTAAGAACAAAAGTGTAGCTTTACATCTGGTAGAGTATGTACAAAACAGATTTTGTTCGTTAAATGGTCACTAAAATATGTATTAGTGTGAAGGGAAACACCCGAAGCCTTTACTGATTTATAGAATGTGTATGAAAAAGCAAATAATCTTAAATCTATAGAACTTTTGGCATGAATGTGGAGTTGAAGATTAGTTGTTAAAATAGTTTATGATGGAAATAAAGCATGGGTAAGAGTCAATGGAATACTTGATGTTATCCATTCAGTCATGGAACATTGCTTATTCTGAAAGTGAATTTCATAATGACTATTTAACTGTGGTAGACGGGTGGGTGTATGTTTATGAATATATATTTTTGTGTATTGATGTTTTGAAGTATACATACATACATACATACATACATACATACATACATACATACATACATCAGAATAGAGCTGTGAGGGACCTTGGGGGTTTTCTAGTCCTCCTGTTTAAGCAGGAGTTCTTATACCATTTCAGACAAGTGACTGTCCAGTCTCTTCTTAAAAACCTCCAGTGATGACACACCCACACTACTTTCGAAAGGGGAAAGTGTGAATCAGTATTGCACATCAGTCATACAAGAGCAGCAAGGTATCCAAAAAGAGAAGCCACCTTCTGGTTGGTGATTCAATTGTAAGGGATGTAAATTTAGGA
>JANHGD010006686.1:33735-45258 GCA_027560375.1 Imantodes cenchoa
TTTACCCACCTCGGAAGGATGGAAGGCTGAGTCAACCTTGAGCCTGGTGAGATTTGATCTGCTGAGCTGCTGAACTACGGTAGCAGTCAGTTTCAGTGGCTGCAGTAATGCGCTCTAACCACTGCGCCACCTCGGCTCTTATCTAGTAACCAATACCAGATAAGCAGCAAATACAGTAGGCAAACAATAAAACAGAATACCTTACCCTAATCAAGGAACTGCCAAGGAGAAAACCATCACCCCCGCCATCATTGGCACACAAGCTACTGTATATAAACAGGAAGCAAACCCCACAATTACTAACACTAATATTGTTACCTAGTTGGGTAATCAAACATCTACAAACAAATAATCAACTTCAGAGAGCACCAAGGACTAAAAAAAATAAATAATCTTTTTGTATTTGGCCCATTATCTTAATGGCTCCATGGACATTTTTGAGTGGGAGAGAAGACATTTTATCTTTCTTTTTCTCTCATTGTATAATGTATTAATGCAGGATTCTGTAAGAATACAAAGATCAAACTGGATTGGCAGCAAGTTAATGGGAACTCTGCAGGCATATTTAACATCAAGGTTACTTCTAGAATGGTCATCAAGGAACTGCAGCTTGAAAGCTATACTTAGCCAGCAGCTATGCATTAAAAAAAAACCACATGTCAGAAAAACAGCAGAAGCTTCTATTCTGAAAACCAATACCTGGCTAAACTCACAATTGGAATTATCAAATTTTGGACTACAAAATGATACAAATGATACATGCATTAAGAATTATATGAACTCTTAAATTTAGGTTTTATCAAGGTCTGCAAACAGATCTTTCTATGTGGGTGTTCAGAGATTTCTTTAGATTACTTAACGTTAATCAATCAGACCAATAGCCATGGAGCTGTTTTTTCATTAATCTATGGCAATCTGGATTTCTCAAGAAACTGACAAAATATCCAAATACATTGGAAGGCTATTGCTGTTTACATATGTTCTTAGAATCAGCCTATATAAATATGTAAAAACATACCTCAGAAATTCTTTAAATGCTACCTAAACTTCTTTTAAAAGTTTCATTCTAATTGATGTGATGTCCATGATACACCCTGCCCACCCTATGAAACAAGTGTCACATGTCATTAATAGTTCTGGGATGGACACATAAGCAATCCCCCTCCAAGCTGATTCATGTTGTATCCTTTCTGAATATTTCTGGCCATGCCCATTTCTGAATTTCATAATAAGCAACTTTTAACTGACTTCCTAGTGACTGTCCATAGTTGCAACTTTTATAATTGCTATTGTTGAAATTTATAATGCCATTAATCTATTATTAAAACCCTCAAGATATTTTATAAACCAAAGAGCAAGCTGAACAGACAGCTTCCACTATTTTCTTTTGGCTGGAAGGGAAAACTCACACTTCCCTTAGTGAAATGTTACTTGTGTTGATTTATAGCTTTGCAGACCGTTCTGTATTTGATTGCTGAATTTGCCATCCAAGGGGGATTGGTAATCTGTGTGTCTTGGCAAGGTTATTCATCTTATATTGTTCAACCTCCCTCCCCTTTACATTATTCTTATGTTCATGAAGTACAGTAACTGTAATCTTGGTAGCTGAACGTGAACCCAGTGATTGGGGCTTTTTCTTCACATAAGAAAGATTGCCATTAATCACCTTTTTAAAAGTCTTAAGCAGTCAGTAGAGAAAGTCCTTAATTCTAGGATGCAAATGTTTTCAATATATAGATAGATTGCTATATTTGAGATAGATATATGCTTAAAGTTAAAGCTATCTGAATTCTTAAAATATGATTTCACAGAATTGCCCAATAACTCTATAGCAAGCTTATAAGTGGCTACAAGGGTGAGGGACGGCAGTGGTGGATGCAGAAACCAGCTGTTGTGGCATGTCCGCATCCCGCGGAACTGGTCTCGGATCCCAATGACCAAGAGGTGGTTGTGGCACAGTACCATCGGCCCGTGCACCTGGCACCCGAGCCTGATAGCGAGGAGGACTAGGTGTCAGAGGCTGAAGATCAACCAGGGCCTTCTCAATCTCCTGAGATTCACATGAGTGACTCAGGAGAAGAGGAAGGGCCTCTTCTTAATGCTAGGATTCTCAGGGCTTCTAAGAGGCAAGCATGGCTACTCAAGAGGAGGCCTCCTCATGAGTAGAGCTGCAGGCTATTTGGCCATGCCCTTAGATTATTTAAGGCTCAGCTATGCCGCGCTTCGGCCCAGAGGACAATTCAGTTCCATTCCAGAATCTTGTTTCATCTCTTCATGTTTTCGGCTTGTGATTTTCAAACAACATTCCTGCCTTCACTAATTTACCTCTGGGCTTTCTGCCAAACTCAGTAAGTCTTCAAAAAGGATATCTGCTCGACTCAATTAGATACTGTTGTTTTCCCTAGTGCTTGAACTCTGGCCAGTTGTTAAGATGTTCATTAAAAGCTCACCGAAAGACTTACTAGGATTTCCTGAACTTTGATAAAGACTTAAAACTGCTAAGAAAATATTAGTAGTAAAACATTTAGTGTTTCAATCCATTGTGTGTGCATCTTATTTGGTGGGCTTGTCGCTGGGACAGAACACCAGCTTACAAATGTTAATTTTCAACATCAGAATTTCCATTTCAGCAGGAATTGTGTATATTAATTAAAATTCGTTTATGGCTATAGGTAAAAATTAAATACTTGTTTTGTCAAATAATAATGGGCAAATATTTTAATTTCACACAGTTCTCATCTTTCTTGGAAAGTTCTCATCTTTCTTGGAGATGAGAACTCACTACATTTCAGCTTTGGTTTGTGATTCTGTCTCTCTGCATTTTAACGCAATTCAAATTTTCAATTTCACATTCTCATAACTATCGATTGTCCAATCATGACTATCATCATGCTTGTCCTTTTCTTCCCCGCCTATAGTTTTCTCCTATCTTCTCTCCCTCAACTTCTTTTATATATTTGAATGTTGCAAATAAAACTTGCTGGAACATGAATCATGAAAGATAAACAATGTTTTGTAAAATAGCTGTACCAACATGGACACTAAAACAGAAAGATTTATAGTACTATTCATGTCTAGTGGAGAATTTGGGGGATCTCAGTAGGCATATCTGTTACTTATTAAAAGTTTACAGTCATGATATTAATAATAAAAAAATATTTTACACGAAGAAAGGTTTTCCTCTATTTACAGCTGAGTGAATTTCAGGGATCAATATGCAATAATTATGAATAACTATATGATAAAGTTTCTGTTTATACATTCTGCTGTATATATATATACTATATGTACAGCATAATATATATGTACAGCATAAGTCCTGAACAGACCACCTAGGACTATAAAAACACACATAAGGTTTATTACAGAATTATATAATATTTACATCTGATACAGATGTAATACAGGTGCTTTCTTGGTAAAAAGCTAATGCCCAGTTTCACAGTCTAGAAAATGTCTAAATCTAGTAGTACAGTTGGTTGGAACACAGCAAAATTGAGGAGCTGTCTCATACAATGAGATTTTGTAATTGATTTCATTTTTTCTTTCAACACGTGGGGGAAGTGTGAATTCTTCCTCATATCTATCATGAAGTTAAGTGATGTACAAAATGTGAATGTGCAACTTCAATATGAAGTATAAGATAAAGCAAGACAGCAGGATAGATATTAATAATGTTGTAGTGACCTTAGCAGGACGGATATTAATAATGTTGAACTGACTTGAATAATATTGTACAGACTATTGGACTTCATAGTTAAAACAGATGCCTGAAGATATGAAGCAGTCAGGTAGTGTATGAATGAACTTAAATAATTCTAAGCTAGCTCTCAGGATGCTATTTAGTTACAACTCTCTAGAGTTTCAACAAGTATAATTAATGGTAAAGAGCACAAAGTATTTTAGTAACAGTATTGGAAGGCAGACAAATTCCTTGCCTTTCCTTGAACTTTAGCCAAGCTGAATTGAAGCTTTGTATTTTTTTTTAATCAGTTTACATTTCTTACATTCCATATATTTCTCCAAATATGTAAATGTAGAAATTTTCTTGACTGGGATTCAATGATCCATCATCTCCTTGCAATTGTATCTTGAACATTATCTGTGCTAGGGAACAGAGAGGCAGGCGATAATCTGTCTCAAGTGTACTTTTTCTGAAGATCTCAAATCAAGGAATTATAACTCTGTCTCAGCCTTACTAATATATTCTTGAATGGCTTAGCTTTTTTAGACAATCTAGCTGTATTTATTATTTGTTTGTTTGTTTGTTTGTTTGTTTGTCAAACATTACAAGACAGCAGGTATGAATATAAACATGGACATGAACAAAGGAAATGAATACAAATAAATGGGGACAGGAATGGTAGGCACGCTTATACACGCCCTCTTAATGGACCTCCTAGGAATAGAGTGAGGTTCATGGTAGACCATTTAAGGTTAAAGCTGTTAGTGTTTGAGGATGTAAGAATGGAGTTGGGTAGAGCTTTCCAGGCATTGACTACTCTGTTGCTGAAGTCGTATTTTCTGCAATCGAATTTGGAGCGATTTACCTTGAGTTTGTATCAATTGTTTGCCCATGTATTATTGAGATTGAAACTGAAGAAGTCATTGATAGATAAGGCATTGTAGCAGACAATTTTGTGTACTATGCTTAGATCAGACAACTGTTCTGACCCAGCTACCCAAGCAGCATAGTTCTAGATTGTCCAAACCCAAAATTTCAAGCCTGGTGGCATAAGGCATTCTATTGTGAGTAGAGAAGTGGAGTACTCTTCTCGTGAAATACCTCTGGACCCACTCAATCATATTAATGTTTGATATACAGTGTGGACTCCAGGCAGATGAACTGTATTCTAGAATTGGTCTGGCAAAGGTTTTGTATGCCCTAGTTAGTAATACAATGTTACCTGAGAGGAAGCTTCACAAAATTAGGTTAACAATTCTTAGTGCCTTTTTGGCAATGCTGTTACAATGAGCTCTGGGGCTTAGAACATTTGAGGTGAGTACTCCTAGGTCCCCGACAGAGTGATATTATGTAAATTACATCATGGGATCATGATGTAAACTAAACAAAATCAATGGCAATGATGTGGCAATTATGTGAGGACATTCAGGATACTGATTCAGTGCTGCATCAAGTAACAGATTCTGCCACAGGTGTGAAAGGCAAATCTAATAATTATCTTTTGAAGATAATATTAAAAGGAGACAACAGATAGTTTTAGCTTTGAAAGATCAAGGCAAGTTCACCTTCATTTTTATGTTTGTAAATAGGTACACTTTCAAATCAGGCCTCTTATTATTATACTTTTGTAAAAATGTAGCATACTATAAATGTAGCATTAAAAATGAACAAGATAAATTGGATTAAACTGATACAAGAGCAGCAAAAAATGATAAAGGTTTTGGGAAAAGGAGTCTGCAAAAAAAGATAAAGATGATTAGGCATATTGAATTTGGAAAAGAGCAACTATGCCTGTCCAAAGGTACATAAATGAAAATTATAAAGAGGAAAGGGACTACTTATCATTTTCAGTCAGCAAGGACAAGACAAAAATTAATGGCCTTTGGATGCACTTGGGAACAATATATCTAACATTACTAAATAATTTCATGACTGCAAAAGTAATTAGAATGGTGGATGGCACTTTAAAAAGAAAGTATGACATTTATATTATTGGTAACATTCATTCTGTAATGTTACTAGTTTATCAAGGAAAGCTGGAGAGGAAAGGAACCTGAGTTTGAATTCTTTTCCTATGAAAAAAAGAATAGTTGATACTTCAAAATGAAACAATTTTCGTTCCATCAATATTTATATTTCTTTCCCATGATATTCCAGCTCTTTTTCCCTTGTAAATTCTAAGAAAGTTCATGAATATGGTATCTTTTCTACGGATGAAAAGAAACTTGTGGTCTTCTCATGAAAATAGTTTTAAAATGTTGAAAATAATGTAGAGGTGGAATCTGACAAAGAAGCAACATAATCACTTTTTTCACAAATCATGTTGAATCATGGGATCTGAGTTTCAGCTTAGTATGTTGGATAATCATAGCCATATGGTTTGTAAATAACAGGGAATACATTAGCTTTTTGGATGAACTCATCAGATTGGGGTTTGTTCAGTAAACAATGGCTGCACAAATTAGAATTTATTATATAAAACTCATAACTACCTTACGATAAGCAAGTCAAATTCATATATGACCTATAGTATAGAGTATAATTGAATTAGTACTCAATTATACCCTAACCCTAACCCTTAATAAAACTTTCTTTAGTTTCAACAAAAGATAAAATATAACAAAACAGAAAGAAGAGGATTAGAAAAAAAGAGAAAAATCAGTCAAACAAAAAAAAGAATAAAGCAGAAAAAGAATAACATCAGATTTTCTTGCTTTATATCTCTTTCTTCAATATGATCTCTTTCTTCAATATGGCACACCTAATGATGATTTTCAAAATTCATGTTAACTTTAACTTTGTCATTCTGTAAGTAGCCATGTTACCGAAATATCATCTTCTGTCTTTCCAATCCAATGAACTCTTCTTTCTCAAAGTCACCTTGTCTTTCATCCATACAAGGCAACAAGCGGCAAAATACAATTTTATTTCAAGTAACCTATCCACCTTTTTCTTCGCTGTCTTGCAAAAATTTACATTTAATTTTTGGGTTTTGTCTTGCTATACAAACGTAGAATTTTTAAAAAATATTGCTGCATCAAGATGCATCAATTGTCAATATTGGTATTTATGAATTAGAAATAACATCTTAGGTAAAAATTAATCTTAATTATTGAAATTCTACCCAATAAAGACAATTGTAATTTGTCCCATCTCAATAAATCTTTTAAATATAATTCCACACCTCAGCACAATTGTTCTGAAGCAACATAAAATTCATGCTAATCAAAACCAGTCTTTATCAAAAATGACTATTGGTGTCAGCTTCTTGTCTAATATCTCAGTTCAATACTTCTAAAACTAAAATAAAAAGCAAAGATTTTCCCTTTATTATTTCACATAGTTTAGTTAAATCATCATTAATCCAGAAAAATTAGTGTGATTTGTTTCTTGTTATTTTGTTCTAAGTACTCTTTTATAGCCAATACAATTCTCACAATATCTCTTAGTTGCATTTTAGTTAAAAAATCATCACCATGAATAAAGTTCTGTAAAATTTTCTTTAATCTATCAGCAGATATTGATGTAAATATTTTATCATTATTTTTCAGTAATGAAATCAGTCTCTAATTCTCAGTTGAAGTTAAATCTTATACTTTGGTGATAAAACAATAGTTTCTTTCCAAAATTGTGGCATAGCAGATTCGTGAAAAATAAAAGTCACCGTCCTTTTAAGTGGTTGCAAAGATTGGTCTTTACAATAGTTATAGTATGAATATAGTATGAATATTAGGTGCTGGTGACTTCACTTTTTAAAATCTTTTTTATGGCTTCTGATTTTTAAAAAGTTATTATAGGGCTATTCCAGCAGTGGGTTGCTCCTGGTTTGGCCCAGTTCTGAGGACAGGTAGCAGCGGCGATGGGAGGCTACACCCACCCACCTGGGACACTTGAACCGGTAGCAACGGGATTTAGAACCCATTACTGGGCTATTCATAATTTGTTTCTGAGGATGGGAAGTACATTCTGTTTCTTTAAATATTCATCAATCTTATCCAGGGAAACATCCTGCATTTTTAACAAATTTGAATAAAAAGTTTGGAAGGATTTCTGAATACTCATATAATGGTCAATTTTCTAAGATGAACAAAGCTGATTGGGGTTAATACTAATCCATATTATGGAATATGAAGACATAAATTCATTATGTAGTTATCTTTTTTTTCACTGAGCATATTCAGACATTTCTTGGTTGTGGTTATTAGAATATTCTTTGTCTGAACTGTACTCTGTCTGCTTCACAACCACAAACTATGTTTTAGAGTTGCAATTTCAAATGCCCTTTTGGTTTCTGTTATATCATTATTCTGCTATTTTCACCGCATTTTCTTGGCAGTTGAGACCCACAGTATTTCAGGTTGTGGAATTAATTACCTGTTGCAGGTGCTTGAAACAGAAAAAGCCTTAGAAAATTGGCTAAGTGGTCTTGTCAGCTTTCTGCCAAAGGCCAATTTTACAGTTTATTCTCATTTAAAGCTCATTTTTTACTTATGGAATTCTAAATAGCTTATCTGATCATTCTGCCTAAATGGACCAACTGAAGAAAAGCAGACAGTGTTAGGAAAGATGACAGAAAATGTAATGAGATAAGGAATATAGATTTTGATTGCATTATGGAAAAATGAGTTGGGGACTTAAGTACAAACAAATGTAAGGTAGTGGATGTTTTTTTGTTCCTGTAAATTGGATGGCACTTTGGGGAACATTCTCTTGGTTATTCAAATCTTTTGAATTTTAAACATTTTGAACAACTAATATTATCATTTTAAAAAGATAAGATTGAACACAGATGATTATCTTATGACTGAAGTCTCTACATAATTTAACTGAATGACATTTTCACATTTATTTTCTTGTCCAGCATGAATCTTTGCATGGTCTGGAAACTGAATATTTATGAAATTGCTCTATTAATAGATCTGACTATGTGGCTCTATTTTGCCTTTTTTAAAATGCTGGTTTTGTTAACTGCCCAGAGTAATGAACCTGAGCTATGCAGTCATATAAATTGAAATAAATTAATAAATATTTTGCTCTCAGTCAGAAGTGTGGGACAATTAAAAAATGAAAACGGGAATACATTAGCCTTTCTATTCTCCTAAAGGACATCTAACACTGCTTCCAGAAGAAAAGAAACATCAGCAAATATAATAGAAATTCCACTGAATTATTTATTTTCATGAATGAATTCTGTCCCCTCCTCACACTCAATGAAGTCTTAAAGGGATCTACAATTGAAACAGGATAAAACTTTAAAAAGTTGAACATTGAATGCCGTAAAAGAGACAGAATGAATAATTTGTAGTACTAGAAAGAGAATGTTAAATATTGAATACACAGCAACACCCACAGACACCCATAGACACACAGATAGACACACAGGCACAAACACATGAACACAGCTTAAGAGCACGTGGACAGAATGTAAATGTATTGAGTGAGAAGAAAATAATACTGTACTTTTGCAATCAGTGTATGGTATACCTTATAATGATACAATTTTCTCAGATACACTATCTGACCATATGGTTATTTTTACAAAATGAAGAATTGAAATTAATCATTTCTGAATTTTAAATTTGTATTTGTAAGATTCCCATATCTTATAGTTCTCCCATCAGCTTTCCCAACCTGATGATCCTGTTTATGTTATATGTATTCTTAGAGTTGGAAGGGATCATTCAGCCCAATTAGTAAAATACCTTACTCATAGGTATGCAAATCATTTTATTATCCCAAACAGATGGCGATCTACTCTCCCCTTTCAACTAAAGAAGAGGCTATCATCCATGTAGATAAATGGTTCCATTGGTCTTATTCATACCTTTATGTAAGTTCAGTTGTTTCATGTTCTACCCACGCAGAGCAAGAGAGAACATATGTCTTTTATTTCATTCAATTACTTTCAGCTTATTGTTCCAGCCTATCAATATCATATTTAGTGTAATTCCTTTGCCCTAGGAATCTCATTTTACATCTTCTCATCCCATTTTATATCTTCTCCAATCAGGCTCAAATTGTCATGGGTACCTTTCAGATGCCTTTATGAACTAAGGTATGCTACATCTACAGCATACCCGCAATCTACTAAGAAGAAGAAAATGAGTCAAGATTTGTCTGCAAAACTTATTCTCGGCAAATCTGCTGATACTGGTGAACATCACATTGTTTTCAGAGAGCTAATATACTGTTCTGTTTATAGTACCTTCACAGGTATTGATGTTCAAGTGACTTTTTGAAGATGGCAGTAGTTATTCTCTTCCAGTCATCCAATATTTAATAAGTTATCTACCAATTCACAAGCTAAAGACAGAGCATCAGCTTATTCCTTCGAGATCTACAAAGCAGTTCATCTCACCATAGAGATTTAGACTTTTTTTAAAATAAAGAAGCATTTCCTGACCATTTTACTATTCAATTTCAAGCTTCAATTTTACTCTTCTGAAATGAGTCATTGGTCTGTAATCTCATATTATTTCTTAGAAGTACAACAATGGAGCCAGGAATTAATTATTGTCCAGAATCCAGCCCAAATAAGATTTTATCAATTTACTCTGTTCATACTGAAAATATATACTGTACTTTATATAATTTCTCAGGTTATCGTGTGATAATTCATTAGATATAGTAAAGAGTATTTCCTGTCAAATTTAAAGGATTGACTTAGACATTTGTTTTCTTATTTGTTAAAAAAGGTTTTCCACTTGATCAGAAAACCACTAATTAAGAAAATGACTTATAAAAGTAAAAATTTCCATTTGAGCTAATTCTTATGGAAGAACTCATTACATTTAACTTTTCCTCTATACTGTTAGAAGATTTAACCTAACATTTCTTATATTATAATTCAATATCCTATGATATAGTATGCTTCTTTAACCCTATTCATATTATGACACATAATTGTGTAACCTAACATTGTTTTCTTGAAAGATCATGAAAGCTAATACCAATACATGTCATATGTTAAGAACAATTTTTATATTATATATTTACTATTGGTTGACTTCATCATCCAAAGATAATTTGCACATATTCTTCCACCACAAACTAATCTTAATTCTTGTGTAAATTGTCATATTAAATGTGATATAGTGACTAAAGGGTCAGTTGAATCAAGGTAATCTGGAGCCATGCTATTAAACTCAGCTCACTAGTGAGTTGAGATAGTCATTATCTTTCAGCCTAATCTATTTCACATAGTAATTTTTTAAGATGAAATTACCATGAATACTCTGTACTATATTCGTCTGAGTTCCTTAACAGAATGGCAGAATAATGTAACAGAATAATGTAAACCAGTTTGGTGGAGGGAGGAATATGAGATTAAAATACAAAAAGAAATCCACACATCGTGACAGGTCTGTTCAGTGTTCTTAGATTATCTATCCAAGTAAAGTATGATATATGAGAAAATGAGCATGAATCAAATGATGCATATACATGTGTGAACTTGTCCTTGAAAAAATAGTTCAAGAAGACTATGCATTCTGGAAGAAGCATCTTTCAATTATTCTTCTAGTTAAACTAGAGACATAAGAAAAATATGCATGTACAAGGGGAAAGTTGAAGGAAGCATGATAATATCCACATGATGAATGAGTTACAAAAATATTCTTATTATGAGAAGAAAAATAAATACAGGAAACTTAATTTAATCCTTCCTTGACAGTTATTAATGAACCCATACATATACAGAGACGTAGCTATTGATGAGATATGCTAATGTCAATAGAGATAAGACTGAAGTTCTGGGTTAGATTCATTTATACAACTATCAGCAATCCACATTTGTCATTGATACATATCTAATAAAGTATGTAGAGACATTTTGATAA
>JANHGD010006691.1:36652-52296 GCA_027560375.1 Imantodes cenchoa
GCTCCCCGAACGCCAGCCCCAGCGACCCCGCCTCCGCCGAGCCGCTGCGCACGCGCCGTGGAACCCTGGCTTCTAGCTTCTGGCACAGGCCCCGCCCACTCGCGCAGATGGAGCCTTTCCTCCCTGACGCTCCTCACGTAGGCCATTCGGAGCTGGGAGAGGGGGGCGTGGTCCCGCTGGCAATGCGCATGCTTGTCCTCGATCTTCGCACGCAGCTTCCTCAACCCCCGCCCGCCTGGTGGTCTTACCTGTATATTCCGGCGTATAAGACGACTGGGCGTATAAGACGACCCCCAACTTTGGAGAACATTTTCTGGGGTTAGAAAGTCGTCTTATACGCCGGAATATACGGTACATATTTTTTGATGTGTATAGAATATTTTACTGTCCTGAATTTATATTAAATGTAAACTAACACTGAATATCTGCAATAGCCAAAATGCCAAATTTTATTTTTCATGTTTCTATGCAATATACCTATGTAATATAATACAAATATTTTTTCCCAAAACAAACCAACAAAAAACAAAAAGTCTCATAGATACAGAGCAGCTTAACTAAATGTAGCTACATTTGGTTAAGGGATCTGAGGGAGCTATGAAATGGAATTTCAGGGTTGTCAACTAATTGGAATTATTTAAAAAGAGGTTGTGCAAATATAGTATATTGGTGGGAAACTACTAGTTCTGCCTTCAATTACTGCATTTTAATGCCAAAACAAAACACCAGGAGGAAATCCCTTGTTTGTATCAGAAGGCATGGGACCCTTATGGTGGGATGTATAGTACAAAACTG
This sequence comes from Imantodes cenchoa, assembly GCA_027560375.1. Classification (NCBI taxonomy): domain Eukaryota; kingdom Metazoa; phylum Chordata; class Lepidosauria; order Squamata; family Dipsadidae; genus Imantodes; species Imantodes cenchoa. The sequence continues at coordinate 37,448 of JANHGD010006691.1, forward strand.
TAATACCCATCCCTTTGTAACAATAAGTTCAGAGAAAAGAATTTCTAAACAAAATTCCAAGAATGAGATAGAAATTCCAAAGCCTATTTCAAAAGTACATTTTGCCAGAAACTGGTTCCTAGTGTTTGATATGTTCTAATGCAGAGGTCTTCAAACTTGATGACTTTAAGACTTGTTGACTTCAACTCCCAGAATTTTCTAGCCAGCAAAGCTGGCTGAGGAATTCTGAGTTAAAAGTCCTCAAGTCATAAAGTTGCCAAGGTTGGAGACCCCCTAGAGATCTAGAGTCTCCTTTCCATGAAGAGACAGTCCTTTCCTGTACAGAAGGAATCAGGATCCAATAGATGTGAATTCTGGGAGCTGAAGTCCACAAGTCTTCAAGTTGCTAAATTTGGGGACCCCTGTTCTAATGCAACAATATCACAAAAGAGTAACAAGTGGTTGTATTACCAGAGATGGGTTCCTCCCAGTTCGCTGAAACTGGTAGGAAACCACTGGTGATGTCACGATGATGTCACGGAACCAGTTCGATCGGTGCCAGTCTGTGGAGGCCGTCATTTTTTAAAAAAAATTCTTTAAAAAAATTTCTAGGTTTTTTTCTTCAGCGCATGCGCAGAAGTAGAGTTTCCAGCACTGTGCATGCATTGCATCTTGTTTTTGACTTTTTTGTGGGAGGATTTTTTTTTTGCCACTGCACACCCACAAGGCGCGCCCGCGCAGTACAGGAGGAAGCAAATTAGCAGCGAGGTAAATTAGAACCCACCCTGGATTATTACTGATTCACATCCATGTTTTGAGCGTAAGATAGCAGTGACTGGATTGAACAAATCATACATAGACTTAAGCTAGTCAAGTGATGAGCAATGCACAAGTCTCTGTTGTACTGTTTCCTACCATGCCTGATTATGGGCCATGGTATGGAAGTCACCTGTAAGGGCATGCAGTAACTGAAAGTGTGTTTTGTTTCATGCATGCTTGGAAGTCTAATGAGACCATTTAGGGTGGACTGTGGTCCAGGTGAACTGAAGCTAGGCGCGCTTGATTGTTCCATCTTTCATCTGAGGAAAATTCAGCGAGGCTCTATGGGCAAAGGCTGCTTTGCTAGTGCATCTTGCCACTTTTTCCTTCTCTTCCACATGGTCTCTATACCAAAACCCTCTAGTACAACTCGCCCTCTAGTCAATTTTCCCAATAACCTTTGCTATAGTAATTGCAACCTTTGATCAGCAGGTTGCAGGGGCACCATGAAGACTGCCATCTTTCCTGCTCATCTCCTTCAGCTAGGACATCCCAGGGAATATTTTCCTTCTATCTTTTTCTGCATCAATTGGCTGACTTGGTCATGTCCTGGGATGCAAGCTGATGATTCTATTTCACCCATTTCTTCAGCAGTGGCTGACCAAAGCTTCTTCTCAGCATATCCGAGGGGAGCCTCTGGCCCACGGCTTCCAAGCTGCATTCTGCCTGAGGAGCCCTTGATACCCACTGAAGGTTGAAAGCCATTCAAATTGCTTCAAATTGATGACATTCTTGCTTTAGTGAATTAGATGTCATCCAGTAGCCTGAATTATTATTACTTTATGGCTATATAACATAACGATCAGAATTGTTCTTTTCGTCTGCAAACTCTACGCTCCCTTTGCCTTTTAACCAAATCTGCACTCATTTATAGGATCACAAAGCGATCTGTTATTGGCTCAATTTAAGTTACAGAGAGAGGATCTACTGCTAATGCCTCCAAAAGACATAACTTTTGAACCCGCCATTTGTTTCAGTTTGCTGATAAAACTATTTTGCACTTGATAGATGGACTGCAAGGAAAACATTATCATGGAGATAAGACTATTTGGAACTGGAGGAAACCTAATTGCCAGATATGTGTTTCATTAATGAGTCTGATAACCTTTTGTCCAGCAGGAGATTTTCACAAGAACATGGATAAAGTCTCTGCTAATCAGTGAATCACTATAGGATATCTTGCCTTATTTCTCACTGTCTCGTGGAAAGATAGAAAAGTCATATGATGTATATAATCTTGTTTTCACACAATTCATCTTGCAAACAAAGGGAACAAAACTACACTTTCACCAAAGATATAGTTTTACAGAAACAAAAAATCGGTATTACAGTTACAAATCTCACTTAGCACTAATTAAAAGGACCATAATTTCTGTCCACCATATTCAAATTATGTCATTATTCTTAGAATAATTCTGTAGTCTTGCTGATTTTATTTCAATCCATGGATTATAGAAAGTAAGAGTTGATTATTGAATTGAATTTTTATGAAGTATATGAAAACCATTATGATTGTTTTTTTATTAGTGACTGATACATATCTCTGTCACTTAATATGGTCTAACTCAAGCATCTAAGCAGATGGTTTCCTGAATACCTTTGAGGTTTTCTGTCAGTGATACTGTTGAAGCCTTCAGTGAACCGTTAAAATTGAAACTGATTAGGTAGTTAAATGTTATTATTTCTAAATGTTCTTTACTTCAAAGGTAAAATTCTCCACACCTTACTAAGATCTGGAAGTGATTAAGAAGACAAGGCTGGAAAATAGTGGACTATTGTGTCCAACTGTGTTTTCTTGAGAGGATATACCAAACCTTCTTTCAGGCTAAAGGGACTACGCCCTCGTTCAAAAAATGGACACAACTGCATCAACCCAATTTCTAGTCATTTCTCAGGCATCTTTAACTATCCAAGAAGGACCTGGAACTAACAATACATGGCTGAGCTAATAGAATTTTGTTGCAACATCAAACTCAAGTTGACTTGTGATGAATATTTGCCTTATCAAAATGTTCAATCTCTCTCTCTCTCTCTCTCCATCTATCTCTGTTTCTTTCTCTCTGTCTCTTTCTATCACCTTCTGGAAGAAAATCTAAGATGAAAATGGTCATCAGATACACAAGGTTATAAACTTCCAATGAAAGCTTTTCAAGAAAGCACATCATGATGCAGCATTATATTTGCAGAGAAAGAAACAGAGATGCCCAGCTTTGCATTCTTCTATTATATTCAACTTTCTTAAGAATAAGAGAAAGGAATAAACATGATTTTAAACATTTTTATTTGCAACAGTACTACATGGTGTCTTACAGAAATCAATGGAAAATCTCTAAAAATTTCTTCTGATGAATGCATTATACATAAGGGGAAAGAAGATGTTCAACAGATGTTAACAAATGGTTTTCCTCTGAGGTAAAGTTAAAGTAGATCTAAAAATGTACTGCAAAACAGTCATTTTCATCTTTCTTCTATTAAAAAATAAAATGTGAAAACAAAAAAAAATCAAACAAATCAAAGTAGAAAGTAAACGTATTTGCAAAGAAGGTGCCCAGTACATTATTCAATCATAGACTTCATCAGACAATTGAATGACAACAATGAATCAAAGTACATTAATAACGAAGAATCAAGAAACGGTTGGAAACAGGACAGGATGGGATGGTATTCCCTGGTTTAAAGTTTAAAGTGACAAGCTTAGTGCTAGTGATGAATGGGTTCCTGTAGATATATTTCCTATCTACAATATTTGTATAGTGCAGGCTTCTGTATTGTTTTTCTTCTAGATTATGGTAGAAAGGAATAATCTAATGATGGATAAGTTAAGCATGGGTTGTCTTATTTCAAGAAAAGACTTGAGGTTTGTATAGAGCAAATTTCCTTGTGATCTCTTAATACCAGCTGTCATTCTCTCTCTCATATATATTATTTTTTATTGGAACCCAATAACAACCATCATCAATGAACTGACTGTTAGTCCGCACCATGCTACAATATCTATGAATATTTCAAATTCTGTATGTTTTGTGTTTCAGAAAAAAAAAAACTTAGTTTAGGAAGATTTCACTATTGACTATACAGTACATCAATATTTCAGGGTTGAAATGTCCTTTTGAATGATGTCGTCTTTTTGCGTAGGTAAAAAACAAACAAAGCTAACATTTATATGTTACAAAAGAGATAGCTTTTTTTTGCATTTTTCTTTTGATGCACATTTGCAACAGAGATGCCGACAACGACCACAACATGGATGAATATTTTGGGCTGGGAAAAGGCTTGTGCAGACCCAGGCCATCTTCACCTTTCACAAATATATAATGATCAAGTTAAAGTAAATTGATTTGTGGGTTGGATAAAAACAGGCTGGGGAAAGGGAAAATGAAGAAAAACAAACTGACTTTAACAAAAATGTTAATTTTTATTTTGGGCACAACTACTTTCTGCTTTAATTGGACTCAAATTCTCTTTTGTTCCTCTTTCACATCACCAATCTTATGTTCTGTAAAATCCAAATGAAGTCTTTTATTGAAACAAGGTTGTACACCAAAAAAGTACAGAGAGGAAATGACTGGAAAAGTACATTAGATCTGGACCCATATTAAAGCCTATAGTTCAACTGACTGTTTCACACACATTTTGATTCAGTACCTATGTTGAAAAAAACCCAACTGGAAATATCAAGTTCAGTTTCAATATCACCAAATCACCAGTTTTCATCTACTCTTGTAAAATGCTTTAATAATTCAAATGCATGAAATATAACTCCAGGCCTATATAATTAAAGGAGAAAACACAAGCATAGTGGCATTTTGATTTTAAAAACAAAATCTGCATAATCCTTGAAACAAGTCATCATTTGAATTATTTAACTCTTCTTTTTTAGTGCTAAACCACTAAAGTTCAATATATTGTAATCTGCATAGGAACATCAGGAAAACATATTTGACCTGTATAACAATTCTCTGTAGGGCAAAAATATATAGATTCTTTATGCAAATCATGTGCGAAGAATAGAAACCAAACACTGCACTTTTCTTACATAAATATATTAAAAAAAACAGTTTTAAAAAACTTGCTTCTGTGGTGTGTAAACAGCTTTTATTAAATTAGGAAATGGATATGAAATGTAATTTTTTTCTCCAAAAAATGTAAAGTATGTGATAAGAGTTGCATTATAAAAGCAAGATTGTATGATTACGTGTTTTCCAACAACCTAGCTAGTTTCAGGCAACAAAATTGTAGTTGGGAAATGCAATTCAGCTTTATCCCACTAACTATAAGCATGTGAAAAAAAAACCAAACAAATGTGATACAAGAACCACAAAATGGGGGTTTCCACGCTTCCGAAACACCATCATTTAACTACCTTCCCTACAGTGTGATGTCATGGTGAAAAAAAAACAAAACTCCTAACATTTATATTTACAAAACAAAAGAAAACCAAGCAATTTTCATTCGGACTCTTTAAAGCCATTTCCCCTTAAACACTGAAAGAGTTTAACAGTTAAGATTTTTATTTTTAAATTTCAAGTTATAAAATAAAAATCCCATTTGAATTTTTCCGATGTACAAAAAGTGATAAAGATGAACTATTTGATCGCGGAATAAGTTCATTATTTCAAAATCCATGCCATCTCCATCCTGTTATTATTAAAGTCCAACCCAATCAAATCCAGATGTAGAAGTATTTGGCAAACAGTTTTTTTTTTCTCTTCAAAAATGGCACAGAGAGAAGAAAAAAAAAACACTTGTCTGCATAGCATCACAGCAGCAAGGTATCAAAGAAATAAAAAATATCCTTTACTGATCTTTGTTTTAAGAGTTCCCGAGGAAATAACGCACAGTTTGTTTTTCCATCAAAAGATCTGATGTCCTTCTCTACTCATAGCAGTAGTATTCAAAACAGAAGAAGCAGCATTTCATCTCTTCTTTGAATTATTGAAAATTAAAAGGTCCATTTGGCAACATTTTCAGTCAAAACTGATGATTGGTGGAATGGGATTCCATGACTTCAAGTTAAGAATTATTTTCACAGGAGGCATTTTGCTGCTAGTGTCTGTCACCAGTTTTTAAGTTATTTTTTTGGGGGGAGGAAGGGGAATGAAACACTTGAATACTTCCTTCATATATATTGTAGGCTGGTATACTGGGTGAAAATACAGAAGGATAAGTTTGTGATGGCCATAAAAAAAGTTACCATATCTTCAAATGTGCAGTTGTGTCGCTCAATAACTGGTGACCAGGATGCATTTGTTTTTTTCTGTGTTTCTGTATTATAAAAACCATGAGTTGTCATCTAATAGATTTGGATCACCTACTAGAAACGACAAAAGGTAACAAGAAAAAAAAAGATGTTTGGATAGTTCAAAGTTGTAGGAATGCAGATGATATTTCCCTCCCCCACCAAGGAAAGTAGGATTTTGAAAAATAAGGGGGGGGGGAGAAGAGCGATGTTCTGCCAAACATAATTGGCAAAACATCTCGTTTGTTGAATTAATCCAGTGATATCATTATCCTTTGATTAGCTGAGATAACTAAATAATATTAGTAAGAGTAGTAGGAGCCAAAGGCCTGTCAAGACTGGAGTTTTCATTTGAGACTTGAAGTGCCACGAGTGTGGGTCGATGCTATTTCTTAGGTCTTAGGTCTGTTGATCTGGGCATAGAGTGGTTCTCTTTCCTAAAAACAATAGAAAGAAAGAAAAAAATGAATAGAGGTATTTCTAGTCATTTGAATGTGAACAGTAGACCCATAGAACACAGGCAGAATGGGACACACACACACACACACAATTTGAATTATGATAATATATAAAAAAAGATAATTTTAAGAAAAAGAAAAGAATAACTCTACACTACTGATATTTGTTAAAAAGTCAGTCAGTTGCATATGTAAAAGAAATTGCACTCTTTGGCTATGAAAAAAAAGTGATTTGAATGCACAGAACTAAATGGTTTTTCTGCTCTTGGTATAATATTTAACATTTTACCCTATATGGTTTCATGCTAATACATTACTGATTCAAAATTATTCCATTCCAATTTTTTTCCGGGTTTTCAGTGCAAGCATTTACTGAGTTCAGAATGATGTCCAAAACAAGGATGACACACTAAATATTTATTTATTTAATATATAGTTGGCCCATCTCCTATACATAACTTTTGGCAGATAATAATTGAAACAAAGTAAAAAAAAACCACAATAAAAACAGAATAAGTATCTCCTTAGAATTCCAAAGTATAACATAAATTCAAAACTTTAATAATTTTAATTCTGGTGTTTCCAAACTATGATAGACGAAATGCATTACAAATGTTGGCAAATACTGATTATGCAAATGTCAAGCAATGTGAAGACGGTTTAATGAACATGAAAAGCAGCAATATGCAATTTGGTAAATTGTTACAATAAACTAAAGTCAGTATCTCACCATCTTTTAGTGCACTGCAGAGAACTTACTCTAAAGCTAGGCTTCTAGGTGTATTAGATTGGAGCTTCCATAATTGCTAGAGCTTTGCTCAGTTTGGAATTATGGAAAAGTCCAATGCATCTAGAAGTTATCAAGCTTTCTAACATACAACAGTTATCAACAGTTTAGTAATTTGGTGATAGAAGCAATGATGATTCTGGAGAACTTGAAAGTTATTCACAATTTTTTAAATTATATCTAGCATTTGATTTCCTCCCCCCCTGTTGCAATGTAGATACATTTTTTGGGTATAGTTGTATACTCTAAATCCCATTTGCTTACTCTTTAAGAATCTCTATTAATGGTAAAATACTACTTCTCATCTTGAGTAAACATGTACTTTGATTTGTAATCTAAACAACCTGTGAGTAGGCAAAAGGGCAGCAAATTTTGCATTTCACACACTTTTTAAAATAAGAAACAAGATACTCTCAATAATCAGATTTTGCTTCATTAAGTATTCTTCTACTCTTTTCTGGGATAGACACAATTTTATCCCCTAAAAGAAGATTTTAGACAATGATTTGAACTTGAGAGCTCTAGGAGAACTTATTTGTGTTCCATGATAGACTAAAGAAAGGAAATGTTCACTTAAACCCAATCAATCTTCTTTTACTAACATTTTGTCTTTGATGAGGGGTCCAGAAAGTTTTCTTTTTAACTAACATATTTGATAACTTGAAAATAATTGGAAATCCCTGCTCTGGAACAAAGATTTTGCCATTTTCTTGCCCCCTATAAAAGAACCAATTAATTATTCTCCATGCAAACAGTTCTTGATTCGTAAGTGTGAAAATCAAGTAGGAACTGTCAAATGTTATTGTTCAGAATGTTGATGAAGAATGTTAATATATAGACGGAAATAATATGTTGTAACAGAAGATGCTTCCAGTAGATCAGCATTTTGGAAAATGTTATTAAAAATCAATATTAAAAAAATTAGGAAATGACACTGTAATTATGTTTGACATTTTTACAATGTGCAAAATTAAAGTTTTCCATAAGTAAAAATTGGTAAAAAAAAACACCCATAAAATAGAAAAACCATATTAATACTAACCAATTTGTTCAGTAGATCTGTGTAACAGTAAATGCAGATTCAGATAAGACACTGGAGGAAAATATTAAACAAAATTGAGCATGGAAAGTTATTCCGGAATATCAGTTGATTTTTATGTTCAAAATTTAATATTCTTCATAGCTTTTGTATTAAACTAATTTCCTAAGGAATCTCTGCTATTATGATCCTTGCTATTTTCCACTATCATGTCTATTTGGCAGAAATAAGAAGCATGTCCTTATTTTTTTCAAATGTTCTGTGTCCCTCCATGTTTTCCTAACATTAAGGGCCTCCAAAGGATAATTCAAAACTTTTATATAGGTTGGCTTTCAAACTAGTAAACATATTGCATTCCGTATTATTCTTCTAAGGAAATTTTACTTAAGCAACTTAAAATGATTAATGGATGTAATGTAACTGATCTGCTTATACCACTACTCTATGAAGATAAAGGAGAAGTATACCATACAGTAGATAGATTTTTCTTCCTAATGTGACAAGAATGGCAAGATGTATTATGAACTTAAAGTTTTCTAAAGGATTGTATTATGAACTTAAAGTTTTCCAAAGGATTGTTTGTCCATGTTTATGCAGCATATTTAGCAGAATATTCTCCTTCTGCCTGGATGATCAGAAAACTGAGAATAAGCTGAGAAAATAAGTCTTCTATTTCCTGATCACCCACTCAGAAGGAAAGCCCTGAATAAATATTTAATAGCAGATAAGGAAGCTCAAGGGAATAGCACTTCTGTCCTAAGAAAAAATAATCTTTTTATACTCTGAATTTTTCTAAAGAGTTTGATGCAAGAGAAACTGAGAGGTGTGGCAGCCCTTTCTTATCTTTTGGTGGTAAAGGGGTCTTCCTTTATGTAGTGATTAATGATGTATTTTTATAGATGCAAAAGTGGGCATTTGGAGAGGTTGCAGAGACAGAGAGGAAAATGGACTAGAACCATTAAAAAAAATTAAAGCTTCTTTTTGAAGGGAAGACAGACTGGAGAATTTTGAAACTTTGGAACAGTATTACTTTTATGATTAACTATATTTGACCAGTACAACTCCTTTAACAGATTGTTTACAAGACTGAGTAAAGTTAAAGACTAGGTTCACTCCTATAGGTGACCAGTCTCCTTTTAGAAAGAAAAAAGCAGGTCTAAAACTATAACAACATCATAGATTTTATCTTTTTTTCTCTGCCCAGTAACAGTTTTAACAGTAGCTAAATGAGAAAATATTGAGGAGAGAGGCTAATTGTGGCCTTACACGATCTGACACACAAAACGTGAAAATGTCCCATATTATAAAACTCTTGCTCTGGCTTGATAGACAAAAGAAAAAAATATGGCATATTTTTTATGATGGCTATAAAATATGCAGAAATAATTTTAGAGGAAACAAGAAAATATTAAGGACGAAGAAAAGCATACAATTGTTTTATAGTGTTCGTTATATCTCAATTTGAATTAGAAATTGATAATGTTATCCAAGGAGCTCTTGTAATTTCAGTGCAGGTACTTTGATAATGTTCCCAGTTTTTGCTTTGGAAAATAAATCAAGGGGGAAAATTTCGTTTATGAACAGATTCCAGATCTGGCTGTGAGAAGTCTTTAAAAAGCATAGCAGTGGATTTCAAGTTGGAAAACTTTTCTTTAAGACTGTTAAGCAGAGAAAAGTAAAATAATCTAGGAACTGAAAATTGGTAAGGTAACAAAATCCAAAGATTTTAAAGAAATCTTTTACTAAAGAAAAAGAATTGGAAAAAAAAAGAAGAAAAAGAAATGCTTATAACATTGAAAGTTCATGAAATCAAGGATGATCAGGTGAAAAAAGGAAGGGTCTAAACAACATCTCAAACAACAATTTGGAGCAAATCTAAAGCCAAATATGAAATGACAATTCATTCTAGAATATAAATAGACTTGCTAGGATAGCTTGATCTAGATCAGGAGTCTCCAATCTTGGCAACTTTAAGACTTGTGGTCTTCAACTCCCCAAATTCCTCAGCCAGTAAATCAGGATCCAATAGATGTGAAGAAGTATTTCTTCACATATTACATATAAGCAATACAGGAAGAGGTATTTCTTCCTGTATTCCTCCCTGTATTAAGGAAGATACACTTCCCTGGTACCCCTAGTCACTCTCTTGTACATAAAAATCCAAAAACTCCAAGCAATATTTTTATTAGAGGATTTAAGGAGAAGGCAGCGCATTGCTTTCATAATTTCACTAGTAGAACAATCCTGAGAATGGGAATCCACTCATAAGAATGTAAAACATTTCTGTCCTCCGAATTTACAGTTAATATTAAAAAAGAAAAAAAAAACCCTTTCAAATAGATTTCTCCACTGAGGTTATTTCAGAATGGAAAGACTAACAATTCCTCTTCCACATTCAGAGGCCAGAATTAAAAATAGTAAAAGAAATATTTGCTCATGGTTTTTAAGGATATTTTTGTCTATTAATGTTGTTACAATTAACAGCAAGAGAGAGAAGAAAAGGTAATAGTTTAGATAGTTCAATAGTGGGCAAATTTAAAATCAGTCATGCTATGGTAGACAAAAGTAAATTAGTTCACTTGGTTGATTATAGCAATATAAATAGTCATTGTTGGCATTGGCACTATACTATTTAAAAACAGAGAAAAGTGATCAGCTGACAGGGTTATTAATGATTGTGCAAAGCAACAAAAATGAGATAAAATGTTTCAGATGTGGCTGCATTTTTATCAATTTCATCAGAACAATGAAATACAAGCTGACTTGAATCATTGTTATTTTTCCTTTATTTTCTCTCCTGTTATCCTGAACGGCTGTGGTCTTTAATAAATAAAGTTCAAGGCTAAAGTTCAAGAATATGCTGGTCAGGATAGCCTGGTGTACTCACCTATTGTGATTGGTAAAACACATTAGCAATAACCCCACTCCACTTAACCCCACTTAAGTCTGGAAATGACTATACTTTATGCACTAAAAATAATTCCTTTATTTTTATGGATTTGCTTCAGATATTTTATAAGGAGAGAGGAATAGTAAATCACACCACGTTTAATCTTGTTCAATTAACCATGTATGAAGTATATCTTTTTTTAATATGGCAACAGCAGAACTGAAATTAGATGTGTATGTTCAGCACTCACAAGCACTGCACCTTTACAATCATTCAGACAAAACACATGCCAGTATAAAAATAACCACAGTCAGTTTTTAAAAAGTCTATCAACATGCAAAGTGAGCCATTAATGATGACAACAAATGTCACCTTAAATTTGGTAATGGAAAATGTATAACTGAACAATAGTTGGGAATGATAGCAAGACTGCTGCATGAATTAATGACCTATATATATCAATAACAATTTTGAATCAAACTGTTAGTAAATTTTTCAAGATATTATTGATAAGTTATGGAGTGGAAAGGCATATTACAATTTTGATTATGTCATTTTAACTAACAGTTGAATAGTTGAGTTGAACAGTTGAGTATAGAATATTTATAACTCATCCTGAATACCAGAAATTGGAGATTGACAATAACAAATGCATGATTTCCTGCCTGGTTAATGGTCACAATCTCCAGTTTCACTTTAATACGTATTTCCCTTTCTATTATACTGTAATTTCAAAAGCCAGTATTTTGACATCACCTGCAAATGGAATTATGGTGTGAGAAGTAGTGAAGTGAAAAAAAATATGAAATTTTGCACATATAGCATCCAAGAAAATGAAGGCAGGCAATAGTGAAAGGGAATGGCTGAAAAGTAAGTGAGTGAAAGAGACAGAGAGAAGGACAGATACCTACCCCAACCTGCGCTATCTAGCTATCGCCCTGTGGACTTACAGTATCACCAATAGGTTCACCAAATGGATCACTGTTGGATGAGGCCTGAGATCCATCAGGCTAGAATATAAGAACATAACACCTTTTTTTTTCAACAGCAGAAAGGAAAACAACATCAGAGGTTATTTTCATGCCATCAATGCATTTCGTCAGAGTTTACCCACTGTGGTCTGAAAGGCCAAACAAAATTGAATACCTCAGTCCTCATGATCGCATTGCTAGGAAAATTGTGCACTATTTTTTTTTAGGAATGGATGGGGAAAACTTCGAGAATCAGAATCATGATCAAAAGTTCTACCAGGGAAATCCCTCCCCAAATGTAGAAAGTTGATGGGATTTTAAAAAAAATGTTTAAAAATAAGATACTTCTAAAAAAACATAGAAACTGAATATAAAACCAATTTACAAGTAACGCTTTAGTTCAGTCCATGTTTGTGGATAACACTAGCATTGTAAATATTGTGAAGTAAAACCACTCAAGGCAGATGGCTATTAAGGGAAATTTAATTTGTAGACATAAAAAACAATTCTTTAAATAAATGCATTTTTGAACAGTCACTCTGTTGTTTTGTTATTCTGATTTATTACAAAGATATATCATATGATATATTATAAACATATATCAAAATCATCTTCCAAATTTTTTGTACAATTTTATGAATTTAAGTTAGTTTGTAATTATATGTACCCCCTTTTCCTGAGCATTATCCATTTCAACTTTTAATACATTTTTATTGAATGCAAATTAAGTATGGTTTCCAACTAATTCCTTTCCTTGTTCAAGCACAAAAGGAGGAGTATTAAGAAAAGTATTAAGAGAGTATTAAGCCATACAGAGATCACCCAAAACTTTCTCTGTGCAATTGAAATACTTCATTTTGCATTCAAATCCTACTTCCCTTTCTATTTGTGATAAGGTCTAGGTAGTGGTGCGGATTTTAAGTTTTGCTCAATAGATAAAGATGATAGATAATCTAGATTGCAGAACAAAGGAAGACACCAAAAATGACAACTATTTGATGATAGGAAAGATATAAGATTTTTGCTGCCAATAGTGGTCACCCAGGTTTATGCAAACCAGATTTCATAGCTCAACTTAGACAAGAATGAACTCAAAATGTCACCATACTTTTAAGTGGAAGGGTATAAATGTTTTGTATGCTTCTTAAGTTGCCTATACCTTTTCTGCCCATACAATGGTACCTCAGTACTTGACTGCTTCAAAACTTGTCGAATTTGGTGCTCAATGCATTTTGATGTAAAAATATTGTCCCAGTATTCATTGTTTGTTTGGTACACTGTTATAGGAAGAGGTGGATGGCTATGGACATTGGACAGGAAGTCAGCCATTTTGGGAGGGTTGCTGAAAAAGCAAGCAAGCAGAGAATAGCCATAGAGGATGGATAGGAAGTTGGCCATGTTAGAAGGTCGTTGACATAGGAAAAAGGACAGACAGGAATTCCTTCCTGGTTGGAAAAAAAAGTCATGGTTTATTTGGTACTTGTTTTTAGCACACGTTGCACCTCCTAGAACCAATTGATGAGTACTGAGGTAGCACTGTATATCTTTTTGTCTTTACCAGCTAGGACCCACACATTTAAAGGGATTCTATATCCTTTCATATTACCCTCTTTCTATACTTCTTGAAACTTTTCTCTTTCCAATAAAAAAGAAGAAATACTCCAATAAACTATATAAACTGACATTTTGTAGATGTAAATGTCAAATTATGGTGCACTGACTTCAGTTTTAACTCTTCTGTAATATGTCTTATTAGTACACATCAGGGCTGACCAGAAAGCTGTACACCATACTCCACAAATGTTATTAGTGGTGAATAACCAAGAGAATAGTGAAAGAACTTAAGTGGCAGTTGGAGGAGAAGGAAAGAAAGTGGGAAGGTTAAACAATTTCTTTAAATTTAAACATGCATATTTCTCTTAAAATTTAAAAGTACAAATCTATGAATTATGTTAACGGTTCAGCCAAAATAAATGAGAGAATATCTCAATAAATGGGAGCTGGATTACTTACTGCTTCTTGCTCTTCACTTTTGCTTGGACTTTCGAAGCCCTCTTCAAAGAGGTCATCTGCAGCAGCGTCACTGGTATGAGATGCCGAGGATTTAGATGGAGAACTCTGTCTAGGAGCAGGAGTTGGGGCTAAGAAAACCAATCAATCAAACAAATAAATAACAAAAATTAGTGCTGTGGATTCTAAATGTTGTTTTGTAACCTTTTGAACTATTGTGAGAAAAATGGAGTGATCTGTGAACTTGGGTGATGCTGTGTGATGAAACATATGTGGTATGACAAATTGGCTTAATTAAAAGTGAAGATTCTTCTTAATAAAGTGCTTAGAGACCACTTGCTTAAATCCTTAAATAGGATTTAAAATGTGACCTTAATTTTATTGCTTCAGCAAAAATCATACATGGTTCACCCTTCTTTTGACAAGTCCGTTGATAAAGAACTAACAGTATATACCATATTTTTCGGAGTATTAGACACATCTTTTTCCTCCCTAAAAGAGGCTGAAAATTTGAGTGCGTCTTATACTCTGAATGTAACTTTTTCTAAGCTTTTTTTTTTCCAGCAGTAATGATTTTCCCTGCAGGCTTTTTCATTGCTACTCTCTCCAAAGAATGTTTTTTCCAGCCCTAAGTCTTTGCAGGCTTTTTTTCATTGC
>JANHGD010006695.1:47719-58378 GCA_027560375.1 Imantodes cenchoa
TAGATTTCTTAGGTATCCCTCCTCACTCATTTAAAATAAGTATTTCCATAAGGCCTCTTTTCTTTTAGGCCACTGGTTGCCCACCTCTACTCCCCATCCTCTCCCCATTCTGTTGCCACTTGCAAATTTTGACAATGCTCTTCTTACTAGGGACAATGGTTGATCTGTGCCTGATCCATGACGATAGTGGGAAAATGTGCTGTATCCCTGGAAGTGGGGTCTCTATCAAGGCATAGAGGCAGAGGAGTTCTTACTCTCCTCTCTCACTAGTGAGAAAACACTGGGAGCCAAGTACACCTGCCATATCCAGGAAGTTCTCACTGCAAAAATTTTACCTAACATGTAGCTAGCACAGACGCTAGAAAAGCTCAGTATTTGGCTCTGGATGCCATGTCAAACCAAAGGTTCATATTATCTGTAACCTATAAAGGTTTTCCCCAGTATTTTCCCACTTTCTGGAAATTAGCTATGAGTCAAACCTTCTTTGCTCCCTTCACCATGGGCTGCGTATGCTGCTGCTGAATGAAATGCTACTATTATATGATACAGATTGTTAGCATTAATGGGACAGCTAAAACCAAGTGAAGGAGCCTTTATGTCCAGGAAAATGTCAAAGGTTTCTTGGTCCATATGTTTTACTAAAGCACAACCAGGTGAACCTACGAATGAAAAAAAGGTAATCATCATGTAACAAACATTTAATTATATTTTTGTTTGATTCGATTATTAATTTTTCTCTCCAGAGACCTGATTCAATAAAGATGGATCAGCAGAATAACTACACAATGGTAACAGAATTCATCCTACTAGGATTCACTGATGAACCCAACCTGCAGTTGGTTCTCTTCTTTTTGTTTCTTGCCGTCTATCTTGTCACTGTGACCGGAAGCCTCGGCCTAATCGTGCTGATCAGGATGGACTCCCACTTTCACACTCCCATGTATTTTTTCCTCCTCCATTTATCCTTCACAGACCTCTGCTACGCCTCAGTGATTGCCCCCAAGATGCTAGTGAACTTCTTGGTAGATCATAAAAGCATCTCTTACGCAGGATGTGTTGTTCAGCTCTGTTTGTTCTCTGCCTTTGTGACTACCGAGTGCTTTCTTTTGGCTGTGATGGCTATTGACCGATATATGGCTATTTGCAACCCTCTCTTGTACCCTGTTTTTATGTCCCAAGAACTATGCAACTGTCTGGTTGCAGGATCGTATGCAGCCGGCGTTGCAAATGCAGTGCTACAGACAGCGTGTATATTCAGATTATCCTACTGTAGTTGTAACATCATCAAACATTTCTTCTGTGACATCCCTAAACTTCTTCAGCTTTCCTGCTCTGAATCCCACCTTTCAGAATCCCTGTCTGTCTTTGCATCAGGAGTAGTTGCAGTGATCTCTATTTCAGCCATTATTATTTCATATCTCTGCATTTTATCTGCCATCCTGAAGATCAACTCGATGAAGGGAAAACGTAAAGCTTTCTCCACCTGTGCTTCTCACCTAACATCAGTGGCTTTACTTTATGGAACCGGAACCTTTACATATATCCATCCCAACCTTAAATCTGGACAGGATACTGACATGGTAATTTCCGTAATTTACACATTAATCATACCTATGTTGAATCCCCTAATCTATAGTTTGAGAAATAAGGAGGTGAAAGAAGCCATTAGAAAAGTCACAACCAGCTAACTGCTTTATTCACATAACAACCGTGTTACTAACTTAGCAACTTCAATGATTCACTTAGCAATTGAAGGAAGAAAATTTGCAAAATGGGACAAAACTCACTTAACAAATGTCTCACTTAGCAAATAAATGATTTGGGCTCAATTGTGGTCATAAGTCGAGGACTACCTGTAATTTATTTTCGATATACATCATTTACGTCATTTGCATCATTTCCATATATGTCTTTTTTTTTTTTGCTCAACAGAATTGTTATGTACATTTAGTATGTGAGCCTTTCTGAACAAGGATTCAAGTTATTTGAATCCTTTGCTGTTTCTTAATGAATGTATTCATTATAGGATGATACACAGGAGGAATACATGATGTTTTTGAGATTTATGTACACTGAGAGCATAAGCACCAAAGACAAATTCCTTGTGTGTCTGATCATACTTGGCCAATAAAGAATTCTCTATTCTATTCTATTCTATTCTATTCTATTCTATTCTATTCATGAATGGATGGATGGATGGATGGATAGCATTCTTGGAGTCCAAGAAATTCTAAACTTTCTACAACAAGCTTGATCCATTCAGTAATCACACCTTCTGAGTGATAAAAATATTCAAAGGGTACAACTAACTCTTAAAGAAACCACATCCTAAAGTGTTAGTTACACCTGCCCTGTTCTTATTGATATCGAAAGAATATTTAAAAAGAAATGCATTCAGTTTCAGGTTTTGCTGCACTGATCTTGTAAAATATTTTGCAACTTAACATAATGCTGAATGATAAAACAGCATGGTTATTTTAGTCCCCTGGCATGTAGAAAGTTAGTGTGCTGGGAAAAGAAATAAAGCGGGTTTTTTCCAATTAAAAAGGGGGCAAGAGGTTAAATGTTTAAGGACTCATTTGAAGGGTAAACCACTCCAATTTCAGTTCAGATAAGTGGGCATAGCAATAATAGAGCTGGTAAGATCCCTGTAGGTTCGTATCACGTGCTTACTCTGAGCACACTGTGTGCAAATTGGACTCCTGAAGTAAAATTCCCTGGAGCCTTTCTTACCTAAAAAAAAATCCATAAGTATTTTGCAACTCTCTGCTGATTCAGGACAAATGTATCTAGCAACCTTTTCCCACTGCTCTCTGCCTATGCTTAAATCAATGGAAAACACAACCTCTACACAAGTAAAATGAAATTGAGCCTAAGCTTGCCTTATGCAAGGGCTGAGACCAGCAGAATGCAACCTCATGGGACATAACAAGAAGTGGGGGAAGGAGATAGCCAGAATATGCTTGTATCATACTGGGATGCAAAGCGAGGGTGAAAGAACCAAAACATTTGTGCTGCTTTTCTTCATATCTTGAAGTATCTGCTTCTAATTGATGTGGCAACTCTATTTCTTCTTTTTGCCTCACTACCAGTTGGTTAGGGCTCAGCCATGGCTGAGCGGTTAACTAGGTTGAGCCTGGTTAATGCCCAGGTTCAAGATCCGAAGGCCAGATGACGAGGGTGAGCTTCCATCCTCATACCTGCTTCTGCCCATCTAGCAGTTCAAATGTGAGTAGATAAATAGGTATCACTTCAATGGGAAGATAACACCGCTCCATGATGTCATGTTGGCCACATGACCATGGAAATGTCTTTGGACAGCGCTGGCTCAATGGCCTTGAAACTGAGATGAGCACTGCCCCCTAAAGTCGACTGCAGCTAGCAGAGTAAAAATCTGCAGGGACTCCTTTACTTTTCCTTTACCATTTGGTTGGGGGGTGAGGACCCATTCTGGTGATTCTATCACACTATTCATCATCATCAATCTATTGGTGTTTTTTTCCCCATAGGTAGAGGTTTCCCTTTTCGGATCAATGAGCACCTTCACTGTCAATTCTGAAGTGAACTTGACTGAAGCCATCTTGTGCTGCCTCACAGTTGCCACACAGCCTGAGAGGAGAAGGGGTGGGGGGAGTAGATAGTCAATGTACAGTCAAAGTCAAAAGAGGTCATGATTCTCTCTCTCTGCTGATTCATTCGTTATTGACACTTGGACTGATATAGTGAGCTCTGTATTATTCTATGATAGTTTGATGTATTTGTTAGCTATAATGTATGTTTGATATGTAAGACAAAGACAGGCTGGTAAGAAGATTATTGTACTGAGACATATTGACGGATTTGAATATGTATGACCTGGACTGTTTAGATTGACTGTGCCATTTCTAAGAGTAAACACTAATTGCATTTTAACGTATCTGTGTGTATGGCTGGATAATTATTCATATCTCCTGGATATCTACTGCAATCCCATGTTTACACTGTGCATGTCCTTGATAACTCAAGGGTCGTCCTGCACACTCCTTAACAAACCATCTGGCTGTTGACACTGAGGAGGGGGGAGTTTTATTCTTTTAATTAGATGAAAACTGTGAGAACTTTCAGAGTTGGTTTTCACCGGCTGTGCCAATATGATGTATCCAATAAACATTTACTTTGAGGAATCTACCTGCCTTGGAGTTGTGCTTTCAATGGGTGCATTACTCAGAACTCTGACAATCACACTGCATAAACAAAAATGTAGTGGAACTTTTCTGGGCATCCAGAATTTGGACCGCAGAGTACCCTGTCCTTTTGGGTATAAGCATCCCTGAGTCCTTATTATTAAGAGGTCAGTTCTTACTTACACTGCAAATCATGGGTTCCACTGGATTCTAGTGTTGCAGCACAGTCCCAGTTAACACCAAGGAGATTGCTCATGACCTTGCCTGATTAGCAGCTGCTAGGGACTTGGTATTACTCTCTTCCCTCCTCAGCTGCATTCCCCTGCAGCACATATTCCAAGCAGGAGGCTGGCTGCAGCAGCTCCAGAAGCTGTTTCCAGCTCTCTGACTCTAGAGTTAGCAACACTCTATTTTACTGCACCAACTTTTCTGTGATACGAGTGACCTGCTTCTCATTAAGATGTCATTCGTGGAAGAAGAATGTTCGGTTTGAAGACAAAAGGCTGCCTTTTCTCCTCCTTTCTCTTAAGATGACTTCGTCTGAGAGACCTGGAGTCATCACCCTGCCAGTTTTACATCATGCACCCCCACCCCCCACAAGATGGAATACCGGAGTCCAGGCTCCGTTATACATGCAGGTCACAGCTTCGCTGTTGGCAGGAAACCTGCAGCACAAGTGTGCTCTGCCTTCCAAATAGAAAACGTCTGCCTTTTGCTTCTCCATGTGATCGTGTAGCGTTTGTGAGCATTTCAGCCTTGCAATGAAGTCTGTATATCTGGGCATAAATGTTTACACACGCGCACACACTCTTCTTGCTTTCATTGAAGTCTTAGAATAATAACAAAGAAACATATAAATTTTACAGAGCTAGTCTGGGGTAGTGGTTAAGAGGCTAGAAACTGGGAGATCATGAGTTCTGGTCCTGAAGACCTATATCTATTTATTTACTCATAGTCAGTCTCTTTCTCTTTCTCTTTCTCTTTCTCTTTCTCTCTCTCTCTCTCTCTCTCTCTCTCTCTCTCTCTCTTTATCTCAACATCTAATCTAGCTATCTAACCATCTAGCTATCTATCAACTAGCCATCATCTAGCTATCATCCATCTAGCTACTGTATCTATCCATCTAGGTATCTATCATCTAGCTATCTTTTATAAAGTATTCAAAGGTATAATCTACCAATGTTCTAGAATTCTTTATCGGCCAAGTGTGATTGGAATTTGTCTCCGGCACATAAGCTCTCAGTGTACATACAAGCAACAAGAGATGTATATTTAAATGCTATTTGCTGGACCAAGTTTGATGTTACCTACTTGCACATTAAATCTATAAGGCTAATTGCCAAAACAGTGGGCCAAATTATAAAATAAATGCAAATGCAATTATGAAAATGTATTATATAAAATCGGACTAAATCACAGCTGACTAATTAGACTTTGATTAAACTAATATAAATATACAAAAAGGAAAGCAAAACCAGGGAAATATAAGGAAATATAAAGAAAAACAGATGATGCTTGTCTTCAACAAAAGTAATATAGAAGAGGGGAGGGAAGGAGAGGAAATTAATGCAAAAAGAAAAAGGATGGAAAACTGACCAGTTTTGCCTGCAATCCATTAGATTTTTCATCCCATGCAAGTTTCAAATTAATTTAAAAACATAAATTTCTTAATCAGCCAAAAGCCCATCTAAATGAATATTTCGCTTTAAATCCTAGCCAGCGAGATGCAGCCAGGAAGGTAATAACAAGAACATAAAGACAACATTTGATATTTAAACTTACATGTCAACTTGACCATAAAGGTACAGAGGTGTCATGGCTAATATCAAGAGACAGACCCAAACTCACATACTTGTCTTGTATAAATCATGAAGGACTTAAAACTGAAAATATATTTTGGATGGGAGTCAGCCACCCAGAGTTGATTTGAAGAGGGGCAGCTATATAAATAATTTAAATAAAATAGAACAAGAATTGGGGGTGTCTCTTAATTCGTTCAAATTAATTCCTGTTAAAATCAAGGAACATTGAAGTAAATCATCATTATCTTTTCATGCTGATTTAAATGAGACCAAATTCTAACCAGCTTAATCTGGATTTTACTAGATTAAAATGTAAAGCAGTTTTAGTCCTCCATCAGTAGGATAAAAACTGAAATTATGTTATCTCCTTACTTAGGAGTGAATTACATTGAATGCCCTTTCCTCTTACATGAATTTCTATAGGATTCTCCTGCCAAAGCTCTTATCTCTTTGCCTCCTGAGACACGATTCGCTGATGCAGAGAATGAACTCCTGCAATGGAGGAACACCCAATGTGGAGTTTACTTCTTACAGAGAGGCCTCTTCTGTCTGCTAAATAAAAGGTTGTTTCAAAGAGACCTCACTCAGAATCATTGTTTGGATAAGATTTGATTTATTCAGGAAAAGAATCACAATGAAATTCAGGCAGGGGTAAGAAACTGGGAAACAAAATTAAGCTTGCTTGCTTGTTTGTATTGGGGAGCTGTGCCTTTTATTCAACCTCACATTTAGCATTGAGGCTAGAAAAATATCTTCTAGTTTCTGTATCATTTATTCTCAACAAGCCTGCTTCTTCTGAACCAGGGGGGACTTCTAAAATGTGACTTCCTTTTTCCTGGGTGATCCAGTTAAGAAAGAAATATTTTTAATTTATTAAAATAATTGTTTATGAGCTTTCATGGTTTTTAATTCAAATTATAAACATCTTAGAGCTTTCATTATATCACGAGCAAACAATAAAGAGCTCACATCAACAGATTCAGTGTACTAATAGGAGTTTTACATCAAACTATTGAGTTACCGGTCCAGTAATCAAAGCCTTTCCTTCCCATCTGCTGTTTGCTTCTGCCAAAGTCTTCTGTGGCTGATGTTTTGTTGAAACTTCAATCTGTTTTTCTTGACCTACTATCTTTATTTTCATGGTAGACCTCCAAAACCATTTCTCAGCTTCTCTTCACAGGCGAAACTTTCAGCTTTTCACATCATATGGCCTAGATTACCAATCACAGTTTTGATATTTCTTGTAGAAAAAGGCCTTCTCTCCTTCTTCACCTTTTCCTCATGAATGAGCCACATAGTTAGTAGGGCTCCCTGCTTTGTTAAGTTCAAATGTTGTTGCTCTCTTTTTTCTGTCCTTCACTTTTGCTGCACTTATAGTTAGGGTATCAAATATGATTTTGAGCTAGTTCACTCTCTTTTCCTCCACACAAATTAGCTTCCTTTCCTTTATTCTATCTTGACATTTAGCATTTAATTTCAACCTAGTGACAATAGTTTTATAGAAAAATCTTCCCGCCTCTTCGCAACATCTGTACTTACAGTTATCTACCTACCCGTTCTAGAAGATCCTGTGTTCTGAACTCAACCTTTCAACCAAGTTTAGTTTCTCTTAATTATTATGCCCGCCTTCCTCTCAACTGGGCCTATTTAAGTCCTGCATGCTCCCTTCCATGCAGCCATTTCATCAAGACAGGAAAGTAAAATAGACTTCCCATGCATAGTGAGGAGGAATAGTGCGACAAGCCTGTACCTTTCTCGATGATCTTTGTTTTTCCATCACACAGTTGGAACAAGAATTCTACCTTGGCCTCTTGCTACATTATGACTTCCATACCGTGACAGCATCTGGTGCTTCCCTGTAGTAGTCACAGTCTGTTTTCAGCCCTACCAGGAAATGAAAGAAAATGGGGAAGGGGGAGGAGAGAGGAGGGGACGGAAGGAAAGACACAACTTCTAAACTTGCCCTTCAACTCATGGCAACTCTCCAAGGCATCTATCACCACCCAACTGCTTGAGGGCCTTTAAACAGAGTTGATTTAAGGCTGAGACCTTATTTATATAATTCCCGAGCTCTGGAAAGACTCAATTCTCCAAAGGCCTTAGGAGTGGAAAATCTGCTTCTGATGTTTCCTCTTTTTTCTTGTTGAACCTCCGTGGCTTTCTTTTATTCTCTTTTTACTTTGAAGGGGTTGCAGGCTTCCCATTACTTAATCAAAAATAAAAGCCTTTTGTATTGCCGCACGTCAGGACTGTTTGCATACTTACTTGTGGCTTGTGGCTATGACAGTATTTTAGGAGGATTCTTAGAACAGCATTTCACTTTTAGTTAAACATTTTTCATTGAGAGTTTCTTATAGTTTCTTATATTCAAGTTCTTATAAATCCTTCAAAGAATATTGATGCATGCCATCAGCACAATTGATCCATCTGTTTATTAATAGTGAGCAGTGACAGACACCTTGGAAAGTTGCCATGTTATATTTCTCTGTTTCTCAAATCAAGAGTCTTACTGTTTAAATGTCATTGGTAGAAAGACTAATGTACTTCGGAGAGTCACCTTATAGCTTCCAACACTTCCAACACCTTATAGCTTCCAACACTTCTGAAAATGCTACCAGGGAAGGTTACCCTCAATATGAATTTAACCAAAGTATGATAAACCCAGGGAGGAGTGAGGAAATAGAATCACGGGGCTGGAAGGGACTTTGGAGCTTTTCTAGCCCAACTCACTGGTCAAGGCAGGAGATCTCACATCATCCTGGTCAAATGTTTACCTATTCTTGAAAGCCTACAGTGATAGTGCACCCACAGAATTATTCTAGGTTGGATCTCACTTTTACACGCCTCCACACATTACTTCTTGTCCTGCCTTCTGGTGCTTTGGAGAATAAGTCAATTCCCTCTTCTCTGTGACTGTCTCTCAAGTACTGGAAGACATGTATTATGTCTCCCCTAATCCTTCTCTTCAATAGGCCAGATTTTCCTAGTTCCCTCAACTATTCCTCTATTCATATGATGAACAAATGAACTGTTGATGAACTCCACGGTCCATCCACTGTTCGTATAATTTAGTTTCCAAACTCCTTATCATCTTTGTTGTTCTTCTCTCTCAGGGTCCAAGGATCCTTTTTGTATTGTGTCCAGAACTGTATGGAGTATTCCAAGTATTGCTTCATTAGTGTGATATTATCATTTCTCATGATCTTGATGCTATCTGTCTGTTGGTAAGTAAATGACTGATAGAACAATAGTGGACAATACAAGTAGCTCAAGGTTGAATTGTTGGCTTCTTGCTCTTCTTTGAGTTTGCTTTTTTCTTTGCAAAGCTATAGATCAGTGATGGCAAACCTATGGCACGCGTGCCACAGGTGGCATGCAGAGCCATATCTGCTGGCACACGAGCCGTTGTCCTAGCTGAGCTCCAGCACGCATGTGCCCACTGGCCAGCTGATTTTCAGCTTGTGCGGAGGCTCTTGGAGGGCATTTTCGGCTTCCAGAGGGTCTCCTATGGGTGGGGGAGGGCATTTTCACCCTCCTCGGGCTCCAGGAAAGCCTCTGGAACCTGGGGAGGGCGAAAAATGGGCCGTTTCAAGCCTCCAGAGGGCCTCCAGGAGGCAGGGGAGGCATTGAATTATGGGTGTGGGCACTCGCGCATGTACAATCGTGCACACACGCATGCACGTTCGGCACCCGAGGAAATAAAGATTCGCCATCACTGCTATAGATAGAAGATTCACCAAAAAGATCTATCAACATCATGAACACCACAAAGTATTCCACTTCTGTGGTAGTCAGAAAACTTGATATTTAAATTGTAAGTTGTTCCTAGTAAAGCTGTCTTTATTGTGTCACTGCTGGTGGTATTCAGGTGCGCTCCAAATCTTTTGGAATTGCACCTAAGGCCCCTATTACTATTGATACTATCTTTCCTTTCTTTTGCCACAATTGTTCTACTTGTATTTGCAGTTCTTTATATTTTGTGATTTTCTCTAGTTCTTTCTGCTGCCTCCAGGTATTGCAATATCCACTTTTTTGTCTTTCTTATCGACAATAAGGGATTGATATGAAAGACATTTGTTTGAATTCTGAAGTCCCAGAGCACTTTAGCTTCCTCGTTTTCTATTACTTTGTCTATTTTGTGATCCCACTTGTTCTTGCATGCAGGCAAAAGGTATTTCTTACAGATAGTGCAATGCACCATTGTCGCTACCTTGTCATGCTGCTGTTTGCAATCAATGAATGGAATATTCCTGAAGCAGCTAAGCAGTCTGTTGGTTCTTCAGCATCTTTGAAGGGTGGCATTTGCTATCTGTTCTTTTCAATTCTGGCATTACATACATTTGTTCCTATATCTTTATGCAGCAGAGTTGCCTCAGACTCCCAGATGGGTGGCATATAAATTCAAACAAACAAACAAACAAACAAACAAACATAGTAAATTAGCTCCTTTGCCTCTTTTTCACCATTTCTGCTCTTAGCTATTGCCAATTCTTGTTATGTGCTTTGCCTGCTAGGCTTTTTTTAAATGTACTGGTACTTCTTTAATGTAATATTTTGCCTTGCCACGATTCTTTTCTGTGGTTTATTTGGTTTTTCTTGCAGGCTAGTTTGGTATTCTTTTTTTTTTTAGAATAGAATTCTTTATTGGCCAAGTGTGATTGGACACACAAGGAATTTGTCTTTGGTGCATATGC
>JANHGD010006695.1:230924-240956 GCA_027560375.1 Imantodes cenchoa
GGCTGAGTCAACCTTGAGCCGGTGAGATTTGATCTGCTGAACTGCTGAACTAGCAGTCAGTTGCAGTGGCCTGCAGTGCTGCAATCTAACCACTGCGCCACCTCGGCTCTGGAGGATGACCTCTTTAAATTCTGATCAAGTTCCTTCCATGTGTGTGACATTTCATGAAGGATATTGTGTTTAAACCATTTCAGATTCTCATTTCAATCCAGTCTGAAAAAATTCCTTGAACTTATACTAACACCCAGCTGCTTCTTTAAGTTTTGGGTTTCCTGGATCTCTATTTCCCTCACTCCTGAAAACCTGTTGTGGCCCGCCAGCAGCCCGTGCAGCTGATAGCGGATCCCGTTCGAGAGGAGACCGACTTGATTATTTAATTATTGATTAAAAATAAGTTTGAACAAACTGTGTGTTTTGCTACGTTCTTAGCTGGGGCAGAACAAAACCAAAAAGGAGGTAAGTTTTTTTCTATACTATGAAAAGACTTTGAATGTAAGAAACAGAACGAGTTTGTAAGTGCTTGTTGCATATTGCACTAGGCAAGAAAGTGCAAGAAAAATTGCAATGTTAGTATAGGCGGCTCCAAAATTTGATCAGAAACTCTTTCCCTTCTGCTTGTCCCAAGAGTCCAGAATCCATTGGGAAAGTTTTTTGTGAATTCCTGTACTGAGCAGGGGATTTGACGCAATGACTTCAGGTGTGCAAATTACAGAATTCATCACTTGCAGAGAATTGGCTGTTGATGGAAATGTAAATGTGAATTACAAAAGACTGGGGTGGGGTGGGGAATCGCAACGTTTAGTAAGTGTCTTTTATTGATTTGTCCTCTCTTAAGCACAGAAGATGTTAGAATACAAATAAATAAATGCAACATGGCATTTGCCCAGCAAGGGCACAAAAAAATGCAAGCACATGAATGTCTCAGCATGGTTGTTTTAGATATGCGCATCCTCTGATGATTTCTTAGAAGAGGGATTATAAAAATAGTGGTACTGATACCAGTTGAGGCTAAGACTTTACACAGATGAGATGTAGTAATGACAGTAGAAATAGCAAGTATATAAATTGTGCACAAAGCTCAGTGGGTCTGATTGTTCAGACCTGGGGAAATGGGTTGCAAAAATCAACAATATCTTTGGATACGTAGCAAGTCATTTATCTTTGTGCCAAACCCTCCAGATTTGGGATCATATCCCTCAAAAGCTTCCAGCACAGATTTAAATATTTTGTGGCAAGAGATTTTTTGGAACACTTTTCCAGAGAGGATTTTTTAAAAATGTGTTTTACCCATGATATTTTTTTTAAGGAATCAGTGGACGGCTGGAAAGCTCCTTGGGGATCCCTAGTCCAACCAATTGCCAGAATCCATAAATACAACACTTTTAACAGATTACCTTCCAACTTCAGTTTAAACACCACCAACAAGGGAAAGTACATCTCCATCCTTGGGGCAGTCTCTACCACTGTGGAACAACTGTTACCAAGAAATTCTTCTTGATGTCTAATTAAGATCTGTCGCTTTCTCACGTAAACCCATTATTTGTTTTCTTATTTTCTGGAACACTGAGCACATCTGTCTCCTCTTCTGCATGGCAGTTTTTCCGATACTTCAGAAGACAATTCTGAGATGTTCCTTTGACTTCTTTCCTCCAGGCTAAATGTACCAATTTCTCCAAATATTCCTTGTATGTTTTTTCGTCTTCTTCTAGAACTCTTGGTTGCCCTTGAGCCTAGATATTTCAATATGACATGCATCTGGTTAATAATATTTATTATAACTCTCCCAACGTAATGTCCTCCAGAAATATTGAGATAATGCCATCATCCCCAGCCAACGTGATGGGGCTAAGCAAGTGCATAAAAATTCATTTCAGCTATCATATATACTCTCCATTAATTACTAGATGTATAACTTGCAGCAACATAGCTACATTTTCTTTAATCACAGGAACCTTGAGATAATTAAAAATTAATGAGATTCTTTCCAAGCATTCCTCTTAATTTGGTTGGTATTATCTGTTATGGTTTTAGTAAATTAACATACAATCAGGACTGGCATGAATCACACCTAGGCAATTGGCATAGCTTATTTAATCACAACATGATGTGCTATCCATGTTGTGTCATTTTTAGTGGACTTGACAGCTCCCTTGTTGTTTCAGCTGCTCTGCATATTTCTATTGCTTTCTCTCAAATCCAATCGTAACCTGCTCAGAATGTCTTTATAAAAGATGCTTTAAAAAGACCTTCAGGTCTCCCAAATCTTGTCATAATTTATATTTTAGACAACTGAAGAACACAGTCCATTGTGAGGGGCGGGGGGCACACAGTGATGGCGAACCTTTTTTCCCTGGGGTGCTGAAAGTGCATGTGCACGTGCTATCATGCATGTATGAGTGCCCACACCCCTAATTCAGTGCCTGGGGAGGGTGAAAATGGCCTCCCCCTCCCCCCCGGAGGCCCTCTGGAGGCCAGAAATGGCCCATTTCTAAACTTCTGGTGGGCCCGGTAGGCCCATTTTTCGCCCTCCCCAGGCTTCAGAGTCTTCCCTGGACCCTGGGGAGGGTGAAAATGCCCTCCCCGCCTCCTCAGAGGCCCTCCGCAAGCTGAAAAACCCTCCCAGAGCCTCCATGCGAGCTGAAAATCAGCTGGCCAGCAAGCACATGCGCACTGGAGCTGAGCTAGGGCAATGGCTCATGTGCCGGTCGATATGGCTCCACATACCACCTGTGGCACGCATGCCATAAGTTCTCCATCACTGCCCTATCAGGTTCTTGATCAACCATACAGGTTTACACCCCAGCTTTTCAATTTGTAACACATTATCATTAACAAATACATAAAATGTTTCTTTTTCAAGTACATTCTTGATTCTTCAAAGTATCAGCCTGTTTTCAAAACCCCAAATGCTCCATTTCAAGAGAAAGTATGTCCTACCATTAAAAAAAATCATGTATATAGTATGATCCACAGTCAGAGCTGAAGAAGCTCCTTGGATGAGACGTGAAACATCTTCAAAGAAAAGCAAGAAAGTCCAGTTGCCTCCTGAAAAAACACCTTTGGAACAGCGTGATCCACAGTTCCCATCTTATATCACCTTGAAATCCCATCCTTTCATGCTGGGGTAAGATACAAAAATAAATTACCAACAGGAATTTTGACAGCATTATTAGGCAGATTAAGGTGATGTCCTCATTGGGGATGAAAGGGGGGCAGGAGGAGGAAATTGCTAATAATTGAATGCATTATTATATTTTACCTGCCAAGGAAAGAAAGTAGCACATGTGGCAATTTCTGTCATGTGCCTAACTTTGGTGGAAGATGCATTCACTATTTTCTTTGAAGAAGCAAAGTAGTAAAGAATGATTTGACTGGACTTGGTCTCAAAGAAACTCTTAGATAAATTTTTCTCATTCCACTTTGCTGCAGGTGAAGAAAAACCATCTCCTTTTATAGCTATGCAAAATAGGACTACCAGATCTGAAATATAAAAATCTACCAATTACTGGTTGGCACAAAGAGTTGATTAGCTGAACTACTTTCCTGACATTCAGTGCATGTGTATTTTATTTTGTTAACTGTATTGAGTGTCCTTGTTGAATAAAAAGGCAAATTGTAAACCAAATATTAGCAATATTTGTATAGTATTAGTATTAGAAACAATATTGAATCCTTGACTCTAAAGTAAACATTACAGCAAATATACGGTAGTCCCTAAAATCTGTATGTTTCTTTACAAGCATCTTACGAAATAGATTATACTCTGAGGTTGTTGGCATATGTAGCTTCTGCAGGATGGAGAATTTGGAATATTTTGTCTCTTGAGCTACATGGGGTCCCTATCTCTGCAATCTTCAAGAAAGTACTGAAGATCTTTTCATTTCACAGGGCAATCAAGAGCCAACAGCAACAGTTTATTTAATAAAATATGGGATATTAATGTTCCAAATGTTGGAACATTAATGTTGGAAAATATTCCAAATTAATCTTGCAAACTAGCTTGAATCCTGAGAAGGAGGTGATATGTGTGTTTATATAAGGTTAGATAGATAAATAAATAACACCAACAAACTTTGTAGATGTGGAAATCCAAAAGGCCATGACACCAAGTAAGATTATTTGATGTTATAGGATGGGAGAGAACAGAAGAATGAATGGCAGGGCTAAACAATGTTTTGGATTTGATTCCAGAATGTATGTCTGTTAACATTTGAATTCTTACAAATGTTACGACCTTTTCCAAAATCACATGGCAGCTGAAGAACACAGACATGCAGAAGATGCAGCTGCTTTAAAGAGTTGCAGGCAGGTGTCACGTTTCCTGTCCTGCAAGTTCTGAATTATTTTTGAAGTACTAGTCACTCCTGCTAAGTAAAACATAATGACAATAACAGTGCCAGCTGGATCCTGTAGGAAGCTCCCCCACCCCCAAATAAAATGAAATAATAAGAAACATCGTAGAGAACGTACCAGAGATTGCAGCAATTGAAAAGGGGATACATCTGGAGCATCATATGAAATTGGTATACTGTATAATATTGACATACTGTATAATAACCAGAACAGATTGCCAATCCCAAATACAATGCATGGTATTAGTTTGAAGAATCACGAACCTCTTCCTATGATTTCTTTTCCCCCCCTATTTTATTAATTTCTATCCTTGGATATAAACTGCCATCTGAAAGTCAGACTGCCTCTAAGGCTTATTAAATAAAGTCATTGTACAAATGCTTCAGTTTCTCGTGAACAACAAAGGAAATCCAGATGTAGCTTTAAAAAGTCACTCTTGAAAACACTTGAGAATATGTTGAAATGATCACAGAGAATAGAAAGAAAGCACATTTGGCTCTGAGATTCAGTTAATTAATTTTGCACGCACAGCTTTTACAACAAATAAGTCATGTTACATCCAACTGTCATAATTTAATAATTTTGCTAATATCAGTAGGCAATTGAATTGCACTGTTATTTAGGAAGAAAACAAGAGTGCTGTAACACCAGATAATTACTACACTCACGGGATGTTAGTTTTTGCCAAAAAATAAAACATAAAGTCTTCAAAACTTATTGTATATTCTATTAGTATTGACCATATTTCTATTTCTGCTCTGACTCATTCTTGAATATCATCATCTTCTACTTACTAAATTCACTGGACCTGACTAGAACATTCTAGGAATGTAAATTTTCCTTGGTAAAGAATTACAGCACCAGTGAGATTTATTGTCAGTTAATATTATATGTGTCTCCTGTATCACATTATGGATTCTAAAGATTCCCTGCTCCATTAATCAAAAGCAGATTCAGTATGGAATGTCCTTGTTATAAAGGTCATTTGCAATTGGTAGCAGCAGGAGATCTTCATACAAATCCATCAGGCCAAATTGACTGGCTATAATCCAGACCAGGGTTGTCAAACTCGCCCCGTCATGGCGGCGTCACATGATGTATCAGGACTTTTTGCCCCTTCGCTAAACCAGGCGGGGGCGGAGTCAGCACGTGATGCATCCACCCCATTGGCCGCGAGTTTGACACCCCTGATCTAGACATTTTCACAAACCATTTGTTGGTGTTAGTAAAATTTGGTGTATAGTAATTTTAGGATTTGCTTTGAACTTCAGATACATAAAGCATTTGAGTTTGTATAAGATAATTCCTAATATGATAAAGTCATTGCACTAATTGTTGTTGTTGTTGTTTGTTCTTTTTCTCCTTCTCCTTCTCCTTTCTCCTTCTTTCTCCTTCTCCTCTTCCTCCTCCTCCTCCTCCACCACCACCACCACCACCACCACCTTCTCCTCTCAAACCTATACAGGTAACAAAAAACAAATAAAAATAAAAATAAATACAACAGGTAAGTATGGTACAGACATTCTCCATCATAATCAGTTGATAAGCTTCTGCTGCAATAGCTTTGGTCCTGGCACCCCATCAATAACAATTTAGACAGAGAGAAAGGATTCTACTATCATTCAGAGTGAGGCCACTTAGGCTAAAGAACCCATAAGGGGTCAAAGGGATGGGGACTTCAGGCAAATCTTCCCTTCAATAACCGCAGGACTTTGGTACTGCTTGCCCCCATAGTTTCACCTGGCAACCCTCAACTTGCTGAGGTGAGATTTTGACTGTTAGCAAAGATATTGCTGTTTCTATTTGGCATTTATTTTGCAGTCCAGGTTTGATAATATTCCATTTTATTTTGGGAAACTAACTACAATTTTGAGGGAAAACTTAAAAATCCCACACGCTATATCTCATTTGAAATACACACAGAGACGTCCAAACATATAACTGATTTATTTCTAAAGCTATAGTGCCATATCTGAATAAATTGTGACTATTATAATCTTTCCTTCCCATCATAAACAATACACAAAATTGCATGTATTAGAGGAAAGATGTCAGCCTTGTTGTATTTATAGGGAGATCTTGATAAATAATGTGCATACTGTCTGTAGATCTAAGTGCCTCCTCAAAGTCAAGAGATCATTTTGCAATCAAATGGCCCTGGGATGAAAAATAGATTACCTCCTACTAGGGAACAAATCAAGAGACCACAGCAACCACACAGAATAATATATTAATCAAACGTCAAAGGTAAAATAGGAGAGTGAAAGTTAAACAGGAGGTTCATCTCTGCTCCTTCTCTACTACAGTGTTCTCGATTGAACAGATCCATCTTTGATTCAATTTTATTGCAACCTCTTGAACGGCATTTCGAATAGGAGACAGCTTTCTTGGCCTGTTTTTTTTTTCTTCTTTACTGATGTGGTTTGCCCCTTCATCAACATCTGGTTGGAGCACTGAAAGGATTGATAATAGGTGGCAATAACAAGGTGGTGCATTGACTAAGACGCTGGTGCTGCAGTGGCTAAAATATCTTCCACTAATTGAATCATTTTAGTTGAGCTTTCCAAGTCAATCGGTGGTTTTAAGATGGAGGTTGACGTTATGTCTCAGAAATGTTTACAGTCCTTTCAATACAGACGTCTTTCTCAACTTTTCTTTCTTAGTAATATTTTAAAAAGAAGTCGGAACTGATTCTCATTCTTGCTCCAATCCAAACCGGGCTATTTCTAAAATCCTAATACTAGTCCTTTGCATCCTAAATTCATTAATTACATTTATTAAAATGTGCTGCTTTTGGTTTACACCTGATTTCATACTATTGGAGGCCCTTTATCTTTTATGGCTCTAAGTGGCTTTGATTTCAGTTTAGCATTCAGTATTTCATTTTTCCCATCGTAGCAGGATGGTCTGGTTAAGGTCATGGTTCCCAGAAATTGAACCCAGTTGAATCAAGACTCGGAAGCTCCATTCAGGCTTGAAATCGCCAGGCCGGTTTGGCCGATTAAATTGTATTTTATGGGGTTAATTTTAATTGTATCGCAGTATTTATTAGGCAGCCTTTTATATTTAATCATTTTTTAAATTATTACTAATTGTTTTTGTATTTTATGACTTTTAATGCCTGTAAACCGCCCTGAGTCCTTAGGGAGAAGGGCGGTATAGAAATCTATAAATAAATAAATAAATAAAAATAATATAACTGTACACATACTTCGTTAATCTATTTATGCTATGTTTTATTCACACTTCATATTAAAAATTTTATTTTTGTTTTGATTTATTTTGCATTTTAATATCTGTTACTATTCTTATAAGCTGCCAAAGTCATGTTTTGTGAGATGAGCAGCTTATATATTTGCTATAAAAATAAATAAATTATAGAAAACAAAAAAATAAACCTTTATGTATTATCCTAGAGAAATCTCATAGAATAGATAAATGCCATATCTTCAAAAGTTAAAAAAAGGGGGGGAGGAAAATCCAGGTAATTAAAGATTAATCAAACTGTGATTATTACCCAGTAAGATTCTAGATCTAAACATAACTTTTAAAAATAATGTGATAGTTACTAAAAGTAAATGCGTAATATTAGAAAACAACAATTGCCAAATAAAATTTATTATTTTTATCAGATATCTTCCTTGGAGATTACAAAAAAGATATATCTTGTATCTATCTTCTTTGTAAAAAAGTGGTTGATACAGTGAATATTCCAATTAAATATGAGCTAAATGACATAATAATTAAGTCAATACATAGGGGGCGTAAAAGTCAACTCAGAGCACTTATCAATTGGGGGAAAGTATTCTATAAATGATCAAAAGATTCGGTATTGGTCCTGTATTCTTCAACAATTTTTATTAATGAGATGGATGAAAAGATGAAGTGAATATTTACCAGATCTGTAGATTATCCAAAATTGGGTGACATAGCTACTGTATTCAAAGAACCTTTTTTTAAAAAAAATAAAAGCTATCTTGATATGTTAGAGAAATTGCCTGAGAGATAACAGAATGAAATTTAGCAAGAGCTAAATATAAATTTGGCTTAGCTCTTTTTCTTGTGAGAAAGAATTTGAAATAATAGTTGCTACAAATCAAATATGAATCAGTAGCATAATGTGGCTACAAAAGGATCAAATACAATTTGAATTGGCATTAACAGAAATATAGTTTCCAAATCATGAAAAAATGGTGCATCTTCCTTCTAAGTACTCAGTCAAAGTACTCAGTGAGAAAGATTCAGAGAAACTGAACAGGTTCAAGAAGAGTGCTAACCCCACTGATTTCCTATTTACTTTTGTATTTTGTATCTTATTTTATATTATAATTAGGTAAAAATGTTAAACTCGAAGAAGGGTCAGGAGAATAATCAGAGATTGAATATTAAATCTTCCATTGTTACTTGGAATGTTTAATACTGAAAATACAATTGTGGGACAGATATAATCACAAAAACTTGAAAGAAATATGTCACACAGAAGGTAGCCAAAATTTATTCTTGATTTTAAAGAATGAAAGAGATGAAATAAATTAAATTTCAGAAATAAAGATTCTGATTGAATTGGACAGGAGAGGGAGTGGGGAAGGTCTACTTAACCTTAAGAACAGTTTGTGAAACTATTTTCCAGAGCAGATAATAATAATAATAATAATAACAACAACAACAACAACAACAACAACAACAGCAGCAACAGCAGCAGCAGCAGCAGCAGCAGAAGAGTTGGAAGGGACCTTGGAGGTCTTCTAGTCTAACCCCCTGCTTAGGCTGGAAACCGTACACTACTTCAGACAAATGGTTAGCCATATGTAAAACCACATAGCTGTGGGTTTCCTTTCATTATTGGCTAGGCAACCAATTATAGTGGAGCTTCAGAGAAAGCAATTAACACTAAAGATTATTGAATGTTTAAAATGAGAATGAAATTAATTGGGATTTGTCCATCAAAACACATACATTTCTAGCTACATTCCTAACTTTATATTTGGAATTATTTAAGCATCATATTGAGTTTGGGCAAGGAAATGCCATATTGTCTTAGTAGAAGAAGCTAAGTTAGAAGAAAAGGTAAACACAAGCTTTGTTCAGAAGCAGGCAAGCAACCACCTTTATTGTAAGGTAAAGGTAGAGGAATACCTGCGGATTGTAGCCCAGAAGCCGTTAGAGGGCGGTGCTCATCTTTGTTTCAGAACTCTTGGTTGCTCTGGATCAAAATCTTATGATCAAGGATCAATAGAGACTGTTACGTAAGACATATATTAAATACAGATAACTATATATTTCAGAGTAAATGTGTATTATCACTACATCACTCAGTAATTTCTTCATGGATCAGATCAAAACTCCTACTATCTTTTTCTGCATTTAGATGACAGTTCCCCAAAGCTACATATCTTCTCTATGTAGAATATTTTTAAAAACTCTTATAGTCCATTGGTGTTACAGTCTTATGGAATTATTATTGTGGGCCCTATTACTATTTAATTCTCTTAGTGCCTTCAAGAAAATAGTACCGCATATCCTTACAGTCAGAGGTATTTCACTTGGACCAATGGACCTTCTGCGTTCCTTTTTAAGACTCAGGTTCATTTCTGCATTCTTCTTAAGAATGGAATGGAATGGAATGGAATGGAATGGAATGGAATGGAATAGAATAGAATAGAATAGAATAGAATAGAA
>JANHGD010006698.1:10193-22573 GCA_027560375.1 Imantodes cenchoa
ATATTAGGAACTCGTACCCGGTCAGCTCACTCCTGCCTACGTTAGCTCCTCAAAAGATTCGCCAATAGCTGTATGGCTTAAGCCAGAGGTCTTCAAACTTGGCAACTTTAAGACTTGTGGATTTCAACTCCCAGAAGTAAAGTCTTAAAGTTGCCAAGTTTGGGGACCCCTGGCTTGAGCAGTTAGCAATTTTCATTGCCCATTTCATATAAAGAAGAGGAGGTACCAATACTTGCCCTTTTCTGTGTCATCTGTAGTACCTGTTAAAGAAGGAAGAAATCTGTGTGAATCTTCTTGTTACAGAGAAGCATAAAACTTGTCATTTATTTCTATAGATACGGTCTTCTTGCCAAAACGGGGGGTGGGGGATAATTGTCACTGGGGGAAAGACAGCTGCAACATCCACTTATCCATTTTGGATGTTTACATCTCATCTGGAGGAATATTTCCACATTTTCCAATTTATTGATTCCCAATAGAGAAAGAAGGGCAGCAGCTAAACCATTTAGGTGCTACCCTTTTGAACTATACATTTTTTTAACATTTTTAAACGTTACCTTCAGGTTTTCCCAGGGAGGCTTACAATAGATTAAAATCAGCCAATGGAATCCCAAGCGCTTAACATATAATATCATAACATGATAATTTAAACACATGTTGCTTAAAGAATAAACCACACAAGTAGCCACCCACATCCGAAGCATGTAACAACACTATCTTGACACTTCAATGTCGTGTTTTGCTTTGCATCCTCAAAGACAACATCTCATTGATTTAGGAGTGGATACAACAGGGAGAAAGAAATTTTGCAGCAAAATCAATAATGCTGCTACTGAAAAGGTCCCATGGGAGGAGTGATCTCCTGAGGTCTTCCCTTGGGATTTAACTGAAGTGGGAGAAGTGTATAGAAGCCATATGGCTTGGACTTCTGAGATTTTTTTGGGAGGGGGTGTCTTTCTGGATTGTGAGGGCTCAGGCCTCCACCCCAGAGTCCATCCTGCAAAATAGAGTCTTAAGTTGGCAAAAGATGGGACGTGGTTTAAATAGCTTAGTAAACCCCCTTCTTCCATTGGCTTAGGCCAGTGGTGGCAAACCTATGACATGCGTGCCAGAGGTGGCAGGCAGAGCTCTCTCTGTGGGCATGCGAGCTGTTGCCCCAGCTCAGCTCTGCGCATGCTTCCCACCGGCTATCTAGTCTTCAGGTCTCTGCCACGCATGTGTGGGGGTGGGGCACATGCAGGAGGGTATACACTCATGCACAGGGGTGGGGTGCATGCACGGGGTTGTGCACGCATTGCATTTTGGGGGTTCATGCAAGCATTCGCACATGCACATGCTTTGGGCACTCGGTCCGGAAAAGATTAGCCATCACGGGTTTAGGCCCACACACTTTTTTTGGCTGGATGCAAACAGCCTGCAGCAACAAAAAGCAACATATCAAATATCTATTTCCAGATTATGTGTCTCCAATTTGACAATACAGTGTTTTATATATGACCTTAACTTTTTGAAACAAGGAATTATTATAGAACATTTTATCTTAGCTCTTGTTAAATCTACACAAACTTGGAGAATATGGATATGCATGAAGGCAGTCACTTTTTCTATGGGTGTGTGTGTGTGTGTGTGTGTGTGTGTGTGTGTGTGTGTGGCTGTGTTCAATAGAGGACAGTCTGCTGCTAATCCTGGCTAATTTTAAAAAAGATCAGGTAGGTTAGACTGGTGAGTAGTAAGATGGGAGACAACTAGTATATCGAGTCTGTGTCTACATTGAAAAGTTTAATATGTGGGGAAAAGGCAATGTGTAAACTATTTCCATTGTGATCTCAAGACAACTAATATATAGTAGTGACAGCCACTTAGTCAAGCTTGATCAGAGAATGGTTTACCGGTTTTGCAGTGGTTGTGGTAATCTTCGCAGCAGTTCTGATTTTGTTCACAGTTATCATCACAGTGGCACTCATCTTCCTTGTTATATTTTTCATTACATCGTCCTTTGCAGGAATCCACAGGACCATACAAAGCTGAAAAACAGAAGTATATTGGGAGAGGGGAAATAATTAGCAGAAATCATCCATGAGCTTTACAGCAGACAAAAGAAAATAAATATACACAAATATCTTCAAATTTGTTGACAAGTAAGACTGTTTTATTTTGCTATTCTTTATAGCACAGCTTGGGCCAAGCCTT
Organism: Imantodes cenchoa; assembly: GCA_027560375.1. NCBI lineage: Eukaryota > Metazoa > Chordata > Lepidosauria > Squamata > Dipsadidae > Imantodes > Imantodes cenchoa. The sequence continues at coordinate 12,384 of JANHGD010006698.1, forward strand.
GGTGGGCATTGTGTTATTTGCAATATATATAATATAATACTTATAATATTATTTATTATTTGTAAAGAGAATACTCTTATCTTGGACTCTGCCTGATGGAATTCTGCATTTCTTGTTACCTTTAATTTCATAAAGAATGCAGGGAGGATTTAAATAATTTTACTTGCAATCCCACGGCCTACCTTCATGCATGTCCTCACTTGTTCTGTAAACGATATTATTTTCTCCAGGACAACCAGTTATAAATGTAAAAAAATATTATCTCGAATAAGGCAGTTGATGACCTGGAATTGTATTTGGCATAACGTGTTTGTGAAAAAGGAGAGAATTTTCCTGCTATCAATGGAATTCCATGTTCAAAACATGACTCATTTTGAGGAGCACCAGAAGACATATAGGTAGTCCTTGACTTACAACCGCAATTGAGCCCAAAATTTCTATTGCTAAGTGAGACATTTGTTAAGTGAATTTTACCGTATTTTATGACCTTTCTTGCCACAGTTGTTAAGTAAATCATTGCAGTTGTTGAGTTAGTAACACGGTTGTTAAGTAAATTTGGCTTCCCGATTGACTTTGCTTGTCAGAATGTCACAAAAGGGGATCATATAACTCTGGGACATAGCAACCATTATAAATATGAGTCAATTGCCAGGCATCTGGATTTCAGTCACATGACCATGGGGACACAGCAGTGGTAATAAATGTGAAAAACAATCATAAGTCACTTTTTTTAGTGCTGTTGTAACTTCAAACAGTCACTGAATGAACTGTTGTAAGTTGAAGACTACCTGTATTACATCTCGAACGAATTCCAAATGGTTTTGAACCGGGGTTTGTGTTTGTGTGGAAAGGGTTCATCCATAAAGCATATTGAACCTGGTTAAGGATTAATCCATTTGGAAGAGTGGCAGAATAGATTGAATCATGATGAACCAAATAAACCTCTTTCACATAAGATACTAAGAGGTTTTTTACATCTCTGTGGTTCTCCACAACGTAACCTGATTACAATTCAGTTCAAACCTTTATTGTCAGAGTACAACATGTGTACAATGAGATTGGCTGAGCCTCCCTTCGTGTACCCCCCCCAACCCAATACAACTCACAGTGAAAGACAAAAAAATAAATTCCTAGCCCAGTGAATCCTACTAACAAACACTCGGTCCTATTGCACCTTGTGAACTTATTGCACGTCGCACAGACCCTTCAAGTCAATCGTACTATGTGCAGGGGTCCCCAAACTTAGCAACTTTAAGACTTGTGGACTTCCACTCCCAGAATTCTCCAGCCAGCGATGCTAACTGGAGAATTCTGGGAGTTGAAGTCAACAACTCTTAAAGTTGCTAAGTTTGAAAACCTCTGTTATAAAGCTATTTTTCCTTCAGGAGTCTGACAGCCCACGGATAAAAACTGTTCTTCAGCCTGTTTGTGCTGCTGGCTATGCTTCTATATCTCCTTCCATGATAGGAGGATGATAGGAGAATAAAGAAGGGCTGACCAGGTTTGTGAGTCGTCTATCAGGATTTTCCTCACTCCTCTAAGGCAGCGAGCCCTAGCGATGTCATCTAGTGGTATCAGGGGACAGCCCACGGTGTTTTGTGCTGTGCTCACCACTCTCTGTAATGTCTTTCTATCCGTGGCTGTCAAGCCAACATACCACATCGTAATGCAATGAGTGAGGACACTTTCTATGGTGGACCGGTAAAAGGAGGTCATCAGTTGGTGTTCCACTTTGTTTTTTCGCAAGACCCTGAGGAAGTGGAGTCTCTGTTGGGCCTTTCTGGCTACCTGGGTCATGTTGATTTTCCAGGTGAGATCTTTGCTGAGGTAAACTCCCAGGAATTTAAAGGAGGAAACTCTCCCCACACAGCCCCCCTCGATTTAAAGTGGGGCAGGTTCCTCTCTCTTCTTCCGGAGGTCTAACACCATCTCCTTAGATGCATTGCATGAATCTGAATCTGTCCTCTTTCTGACTAAATGCATATTTTTAAAAATTTGTTAGATTTATCTCCTGCCATCTTATCTCCAGCAGCATTGCGTAGACTTCCCTTTTTCCCTTTCCCCCCACAATAACCCTACAAGATGGACTGAACTAAGAATTTGTCAGTTTTTATTGATGAGTGTGTGCTTGAACCTGGGATTTCCCAGTCCTAATCCAAAATTATAACCCTTAAATCATACTAGCTGTCTGGCCATAAGGATGCATAATTTGATGATGGTGAAAATACATGAACCTAAATAAACCGAAAAGTAAGTCCTCTTTAATTGCCTTCAACTCTCTTACAAAATACTGATCTTCAGGTTAAGCTCTTTGTATTCATTTAATGCGTTGCTTGCTGATGTTGAATATTACATAATACATCACATTAAACTCTTCTCATTGTTTCCCCTGATATTTTGAAATTTTAATTTGAAAGCCCAACCTTAGAGCAGTTAATTTCGATTCTAAGAAATGTGATTTATGGTTTTCCACCTCTTTCAATCTATGAGATGTTCACTTCTTGTTATCATCGCTTTGGTGGTGATTCATATTTCATAATCAACATCGAACACTTAGCAATCAGTTGTCAGAACAACATGAAGCAGAATGATGAAAGAAGCACTTGTGCACTGCAGCAATTTTGATGACCCATTAAGTGCTTCCCTTGCACAACTTGGCCAAGTGTCAAGGGGCATCATTAAGCCATAAAAAGTGTTTTGAAGTTCCAAACTGTGAGTGAGCGAGAGAAGATGGTTTATATCAGCCCATGCTCTTGGGACATCTCGCCCAGATTACATCTTCCTGTTGCATATAGTTTCTGCCAGGTCTATGGGATCCTTCCTACGTAAAAAATTGATGATATTAACCAACCTTAGCTGACATAGAAAACTAAGCAGCCTGGTTAGAATTTGGATCCAAAAAATCCCAAGGTGTTCTGTTCTGTTCTGTTGTTCTATTCCGTTCTGTTCTGTTCTGTTCCATTCCGTTCTATTCCGTTTCGCTCCCTTCCCTTCCACTCCAACCAATATTCTGTTCTGTTCTGTAGCTGCCCATCTCAACAATTGACCATGTTCACTATGAACGCTTAGGTTTAAGTCCAATAAGGATATTTGGGCTTTCTTTAGAGAAGGGATATGAAATGTTCCATAATAATATATGTCCTTAAATATATACTGAAACATGTCAGTTTTTATGAAACCTTAGTTCAGGATTTACCAAATTGTGTAATGTTATCCCCTTTGGGTCAGTGCAGTAAGAGTCCAGGGGAGATGCGAAGAATCCTTTGGTTATACTCAGGGGTGGATTCTAGTTTACCTTGCTGCCAGTATGCTTCCTCCCGTGCTGCGTGGGTGCGCCTCGTGGGTGCATGCACACAGAGCTCGTGTGCGCATGCGCAGTGCAAAAAAAATTGAAAGATATAAATAAATTTAAAAAGCCAAAAACAAGATGGCGATCACATGCACAGTGCTAGAAACTCAGCTTTAGTCATTTTTTCTTAGCCCAACCCACCTCCCAGGATTGTTGTTGTTCTTATGGGGAAAATAGGAGGAGAAAGGAGTATTAGATACTGTATATTCGCCACCTTGTGTTATGTATAAAGTAATACAAATGGAATAAAAATCTAATATTTAAAGAGAGGTGGGATGACAAACATTTTGGGAGCTTCATTCTTAGATTTATTGTTTATCTAACCAGGCTTTATTATCCATATGTTGTTTTTATTGCTTTCTTAAATAGTCCATGTTTCTCTAACTTGTGTTCTTTTTGATACTAAATAAAGTTTTTAAAAGGGAAATCCCAGGCCTGTGCTGGGGGAGAAAAACAACTCACTGAAGATAGCATTGGCAAACCATCCCAAAAAACCTGTGAGCTCAGATGGAGGACAATTTAACTTGATGAAAAGCATAAATGGTTCCAGCTAACTAAAATTTACTCCTTGAAGCAAATACCACACCTTGCTGCCTAAGGCATCTATTTTTCTACTGTTCCCCTCTCCCAAACTCTTTTCCATGTTTCTAGCAATGAGTTTTTGCCACAATGAGTTTTTGAGGTTCATAAACATTTTGATGGTTGATCTGTCCATTATCAAATTGGATAGAAATTGCAATATGGAAAGTACCCCCCACCCCACCCTCCACTCATAAGAGGAGATCATCCATCCCATTGCATAGCCTAGGTCCGAGAAAGAGGTAAAGGGTCTGAACATTGATTTTGCAAAGAATCAGATTTAATACACAACTGTCTCTGGAATTCTATCTTAATCACTTCTTAGCTTTTCTACTATAAAAACTCCCAATCAGATATGCCAGTTGAGCTGGTTCCAATGTAGCCTGCCGGAAGAAACTTGATACATCTGCATTTCTTGCTTTGCATCAAAGACCCGTTGGACACCTCTTTACTCATAGTTTCTCATTGCTGCCATGCTTCCACCCACACCAACTACTTTGATTTCCACCCTGTTTCAGCTGGAAGGAAGAAAATGCTACAACACTGTGGCTTGAAAATGCCATCTGACTCAGCCTAATTCGCTGAAGACTAATAAGGAAGATGCACTCATTTGCTAGTTTCTGAAAGGCACAACTATGGCTTTCTGTGAGCATTCAAATGCTGTTTTTCTTAGCATTAGATTAATTCTATGAGAACATTTTATCCCTGCATTGATCAATAATCATTACTTCAAGGAATAGCCTTGCCCTGTTTCCTAACATGATTCCTATGACCACGTCTTAGGGCGTGTCAAATTTTTCAACTTTCAATTTCGAAACATTAGGGGTGCTCAAAAGTTGTGGCATGCTTTCAGGATTGTAAAGTTATTTTGGTTACTTTAATATAATTTAGATGTGCTTGGTAAGTAACTACATAAATATCGTTACTTTTTAACGTTTTGTTGGTTTCATTTGAAATGGGCAATCGTATTTCCTACCAATTCCAACACTATAAATTCTCAAAAAATAATAGCTGGGGTTTTTAAAAAAATGCAGTTGAGTTCTGTAATATGCTGTCAAAACCTAAGACATTTTTATGATCAGAAAAGAAATCAAACGTATCCAAAGCTTGCTTGAAAAATTGTGTGTATGTGTGGGAGGGGGCATTTTATTCTTCCTCCCACCTAAAATGCATTCTGGATTGTTCCAGTTTGAGGCAATTCTGATAGTTAACCTGTTTTCCAATATTGTTATATCTTAGTATTTTCTCTCTTTTTTTGTACATTTTTTTTTATTTTTCCTCCACAAAGTTTCCGTGTGTGTGTGTGTGTGTGTGTAACATTTTTTGCTGATAACTGAAAATGAAGGGAGACGATTATAGATCTATTTCTAGCTCTTTTTGCTCTCATCAGATAGCCATACCCTTACTGGGGTTTGAACCTAGGCAGTCTGCCTTGTAAGGCAGCAGTTTCACCTCTAGGCCAAGGCTCTAATCCCCTATCAGCTCTTCACCAGGAAAGGGTTATATGTTTGTTTCTGTTGAATCTGTTGAATATATATATATGTGCATATATCTTAAAATATATCAGTAACAAATATAGTTATACATTTTTAGCCAGTCAGTCCATAATTCAATATCCTATTTTACACCTATTTATGCTATTATTTATCAGCCTGGTTTTTTTTCATTTCTTTACACTCACCTCCCTCTGTCATCTTAGTATTTTCCTGATACCATACAGTTCTCGACTTACAATTGTTTGTTTAATGATGGCTTGAAGTTACAACAGCCCCAGAAAAAGTGACTTATGACCCACCCTCTTAATTATGACCATTGCCCTACCCCACAATCATGTGATTGCAATGAGGTGCTTGGCAATCGGCTCACACTTATGATGGTTGCAGAGTCTTGTGGTCATGTGATTACAACATTCCCAGATAGCTTCCGAAAAGCAAATCAGTTGGGGAAGCTGGATTCCCTTAACACTGATGTGAATTCACTTAATAACCATGATAAAAAATGGTCATCAAATTGGTTCCAGTCATGCGATGACTCGCTTAACAACCGCATCACTTGATGCAACAAAAACGTTACAAAAATATAACAATAGAAGCCCCAAGGGAGCAAATTCCAAGTGTGACAGATATGGGAATGATATCCAATGTTTTTTTCTTTCATTAACGACTTCAACATTCAGCCCATGTTTGCGCCTCATTATATCAGCCATTCAGGGCAAGGCTGTCCAACTTAAAATGTAATAAAAAGTTCTTTTGGGATCTGAAGAACTGCATGCTTCTTGGATGGGAAGTGAAACGTCTTCAAGGAAAAAGCAAAGGAAGTCCAGCTGCCTTTTTCAAAAGCACCTTCGGGACAACCATGACCTGGATGACTGAGAATCTCCCTGGACATTCATGAACTACAAGTACTGAAATCACTTTTACAAATCTGTATATCCCTAGACTCGTCTTCCTTGAAAAGGTAATCAAGGAATCGTAAATTTTGAGAACTGAGCAGATTCTTAACACATTCAATCTTATTTTAGTACAGGGATGTTGTTGCAATTATGATACTCTTCATGAATGTCAATTTCTGCTTAAAAAATTTCTCCAGTAAAAAGTCTTTTCAGATTCCTTTCCATCCCTCACAATCTACAATGAGGGCTCATCATTCAGCAAGCTACGGTAGTAGTAAGAGAGCCAACATCAAGTTCATAGGTGAAATAGCACAGTCCGATAAACAGTCCAGGTCATACACGTAATAGTCGGCATAACAGTCCAAAAAATATCAAATTACAAAGTCATCTTACCAGTTGTCTTTGTCATGAACAGTAAACAAGATACCAAGTTTAAACACAGTTTAGATACAACAGTCAGAGAGAGAGTATCAGAGAGAGCATATCAGAGTGAGCATATCAGAGAGAAAATATCAGAGAGAGTGAACTATGATCTCTAGCTCCCTCTTATGGCAACCTGCAATACAATCAACCAATCAGAAATAGCATACAATTAAAGCTATATACAGTAACACAGTTAAACTTTCAGACATACATTGTTGGTTAATATATTGCCAACCCAACTGTTTAGACAGAGTCCTGACACATTAGATATATGTAATATTAGATACAAGAGCCACGGTAGAGCAGTGGTCAGTATGCAGTACCGCAGGATACTTCTGCTGACTGGTTGCAATTTGACAGTTCAAATCTCACCAGGCTCAAGGTTGACCCAACCTTTCATCCTTCTGAGATGCTTAGAGAGGGCTGTAAAGCACTGTGAAGCTGTATACAAGTCTAAATGCTATTGTTATATTACAGTCTATGACAGATTTCCCTATTCCAATTATTGTTGGTAACTGAGTTTTTGTTATTATTGGATTTTAAATGGTTTCTTGTGTGCTACATTAAAAATCTTTGTAAGGAGATTACTCAGGTCACCACTAGGTCTATCCCACTCAAGCAGGACAGTCTGGTGAATGCAGCAATAATTACTTTAACCGGTACTCACTTCCATCATCTTCTTTCTTCTCTTCCTACCAGAAAGATAGAAACAAGGTTTAAAAAAAGAAACTGCCTTTCCCTTCCTCCTAATGACAGAATACATGCAAACATGTACTTATTGATTCATACACAGTTCACCGAAACTATCTGAGCTGCACTACCAATTTACAACACCAAGACACAATCTGGAACCAATGATGACTGTTTAAAATAGTATGTACTACATTAGAAACCAGGCAGCAGCAAAGAGGAACACAAATGGGTGTTGGGCAGAGAGAGAAAGGAGTTAAAAGAGTGAGTGTAAATAAAGGAAGTACATCGAAACAAGCTTAAGCCCCATGGGAAAATAATTGTGAAAGGAGTTGGGCAAGGTTTTAGGCATATCCAAATAACAGAAAAAGATATATCTGTAAATAGCCTAGAATCTGGCGAGTGCAGCTGGCAGTTTTGGTAAACAAGTAGTTCTATTATTATAATTATATAATATATATAATCATTACATAATTATATAATTACTATATGGTTTGTTGCACAGTCAGCCAGATGCTCAGACTGGATTTGGCATTTTTGTTTACCTGTTGAGTTCTTCCCAAGGACCTGGGATAGGCAGGCGCGAATGTTTGATGGTGTTACAGATATAATCACAGAATGTAAGCTGTTCCAATTAAAACTGCCTTTTTTAATTGACTGATGGTGTTTTTAACAATGCCAATGGTGTTCAAGTGGTGCTGGGTTGTTTTGGGATTGTATCCAAGGCGCCTACTGCTATTGGTACTAACATTGCTTTCTTTTGCAACAGTCGTTCTATTTCTATTTGCAGGTCTTTGGCATCTTCTCTTAGAGAGCCAGTTCGTTTTAGTGGTTAAGGCATCGTGCTAGAAGCTAGGAGACTCTGATTTGTAGTCCCGCCTTAGCCATGAAAGCCAGTCACTCTCTCTCAGCCAAGACTCCCTCACAGGGCCAGTCACTCTCAGTCCAGCCCCCGTCACAGGATGTTGTTGTGGGAAAAAACAGGATAAAGGTGTATTAGATATGTTTACTGGCTTACATTACTGATAAAAATAATAAATAAAAGATATATTTTTAAAAAAAATATTGTAATGTGGTTATTAAGGTTTTCTATTGCTATCATAAAAAGTCTTCTAACCTATTTTGTTCAAAATGAGACGCATACCGTAGTCCTCCAAAAGCATGAAGATGAGAAATATGGTCCTGCTTACTGAAAAACAAGCATCAGTTCATTTTCACCATTGCCATCATGAGCATGGATTGGTGAACCTTCTCTTTAAAAAACAACAATTGCTGAATAGCAGAGATCAATACATTTTAAAGCAGCTCTATTAACTTGCTTCCCTCATGAATAAATCTTGTCATATTAGCCGTAGTAGTAGCATTCTGTACTCTTGTCTGATAATTTGGTACAGTGCCTCATTCTAGCTAGAAAGCATTTTGTGCTGTCTGCTTCAAATTTCCAAAACACTAAATAGTAATTGAAAATAGCTGCACAGAAGCCCAAATACACATTTTCCAGCTGTCAAGAATTAAAAGATAGTGAAAAAGGCAGGTGATTAATTGCACATCTTACTGTGAAAGAACATTAATAAAAACATGTACAGTTCTTGAGTTATGTTTAACAGAGATATCCATTGCTTTGTCAAGCAACTTGAGTTTATGAAGTATTAAATAATTAGCAGTGTTCATGAGGCAGTCATTTTTAGAGCTGGATGTCATCCTAATAAGGCAATAGTAAGAATGGTAATAGCATGCTCATGTCTTTATAACTAGCTACATTTTTTTCTTGAAAAGTTGCCCTTATGATTATTGCACCTTTTCAGAATGAAAATCTAAACAGTAGGTTTATTTCTATTCCATCAGTGAAACTTATTTTTCTTGCTTTCTTTAAATATAATGGAACTGTCTAAAGCTCTGAAACAGGTCTTTTAAAAAAGTGCAGTCAAGTTACGTCATGTTATAGAGCAGGGCATGTTATATAGATTTTATATCTTATTTTCAAGAGTATACCGTACAAGGAGAGATAGTTATTGTTGGACTCTTAACTCCAATTAGTTCCAAGACCATATAGCCAATGGTCAAGGATATTGAGAACTTTAATAGAATTTGTGGATGACCTTGGGGAAGGAGGAGAAGAGATGCTGCCAGGAGAAGAGAAGAATCAGGAGGTCCCAGTTGATTAACAGTGAGAGGAACAAACTTCAGATTGTTCAGGTGGTTAAAAGTGGTGGTGAGAAGTTTGTCCTGTCAGATTTGCAAGACTAATATCAGCCATCTTGGCTAAACAAGACAGGCAGTACAATCAGATTAGCTAATTTTACTTTATTTTAAGGCTATATTACAAGTCTTATGAGTCTGAAAGTACAAACGTATTATTTAAGATATGACATTTGTAGAACAAATTTTATCCAACAAGATACCAATGTTATCAAAAATGAATTTACAGCTGACAGGCCAAAAGAATGACTTAGAAAAAGATCTTACACTGGACATACAAAAGAAACTGGCTGATGTCTTAGTAATTAAAAGGGATGTACAAATAACAAACCAGGAAAGTTATTTGGATAGTTTTTCCATATTGCATTTACAAAAGAGGATTGTTAAAGATTTTAAGGATTTTGTGAAAAGGGGCAAAGAAAAAAAATTAAAAGAAACACAGTTCTAGAACTGTGATGGCAAACCTATGGCAAGTATGCCATAGATGGCATGCGGAGCCATATCTGAGGGCACGCAAGGTGTTGCCTTGTGTCAGCTCTAGTACGCATGTGCATGCTG